>JAGXCT010032247.1:0-26567 GCA_022495035.1 Philopotamus ludificatus | reverse complement strand
CCCCTATTACGTGCAACCTATCCCGACGTTATAGGGGGGTTTACTGTAATATAAGTTTTATTATATTAATGTATAAATTAATTAAAATGTTAAAAAAATGAATTTTGATATTAAATAAGATTTTGTTAATTTATCAGAAAAATATTTAATAAAAAGTATTATCGTACATGAAACCCTATTTTTTATTTTTAAAAAAAATTCGAGTATAATTTAAATTTTCCCACATACATTTTTACCCATCATCAAGTGCGGAGATAGCGGGGGGGGCGGGGGTGTTGGACCAGTGAAAAAATAAAATATATACACCTCGTAAAATGGCAGTTTTCTACGATAAGCCCCTCGAATAGGCCAGAGGATTTACGACATGACCCTTTTTTTACACCCACTCTATTTCGGGGAATATTATAAAATATTACCTTAATGAAAATCTGTACATTTTACACTTGCCAATTTTTCGGACGAGAGGTGGATCAAGGCGAGAGGGCGGGTGGGGGGCGGTTCGGTTGCCGAGCGTGCAAGAGGTGAGGGGCCGTGTACTTTTTTGTTGTTGTTATAAAATATAAATCCATCCCCGCAAATTTATAATCCTATTTTATGCTATGGGGGAAGGGTTAAAAATGTCTTTTCTGACTAATGGGCTAAAATTTTCGGCGTGGATATGCCCACAGCATCTAAATGCACGACGGCGATGCATCAGAATTATTTTATAATTTAACATAATATTTATTCGGATTATAATTTCGTTTATTTGTTTGATAAATTTAATTCGGTCGCGTATTTCCCGCTGATATTCCGCGATACGAGGCAATGCGTTCGTACGGCGGCATCCAGAGGTCTGAAACACAGGCTCCCGAAGGACCAAAGTTCGGGGCCGCGTAGCGACAATATCCGAAACTTATTTTAACATTCATAACTCTCGTAGGCGCCGTAAAATTTTACCCGGGCGCATACATTAAACGGCGAAAGCTCGAACCGAACCACGGTCCCTCTCCGGCTGCCGCACGCTCCAAAACCAGAGGGAGAAGAGCCACGGTCCTCCGCGGTCTCCTCTAATTGGCGTATCTGGAGTAAGGTTTATTATAATTTACATATTTAGGCAAAATTAACCTTACACGCGCATTTGCTCGCGTGCGAAACGGCGGTCGTAGCTCCACCGTACGAGATTTCATTATGCGTGCTTTTTGCGTGAAGGTAAACACCGCACATGCCTCATCTTCAATTGTGACGTCATCACGCCATTTTATTTATTACTATATTTAAAAGAGAATTCTATTTATTAAGCTAAAAGATGAAAACCCTTTAAAAAACCGCATACCAATACTACCCCGCGGTTTCTTCTTTAATTGACACACTCATGTCTGAGGATCGTGACCATTCTTATTCCGAATCTTCTGGATTTCGGCTCTCCAGGGTGGACCCAATGGCGGTCTTCACTTGGTCGCTCCAGCAGGTGGGCGCCCTGCCCCTTCCCCTGCATCCTAGTATGTTTCCAAGCGCGGCGAGCTTCTCCATGCTATCGTTTCTTCTGTCGAAATGCCCAAAGTATCGAAATATCCTCTTGATATATATGGTAGAAAGTTGGTCTTCTTCGTCGTTCCCCATTTCTTTTAGAACAGACTCGCTTGTGGGTTTAGAGCAGGGGTCAACAACCTTTATTTACAACGGGCCAGCTACAATGATAAAATTGTCTCAAACTTTCTCTTTAATAACAAAATAAACCAAAAAAACACTGAAATAAAACTCATTAATAGAAATACTATTATAAAACGGCGAAAGATTACCTAACGGATCCGTCACGGCGGCTCGAAATCAACCGTGTCGTCCGAAGGGGGTATATATTCCATTATAAATGATAAAATCCAAGCATTTTAAGTCAAGATATTGAGGAAATCTTGATAAAAAAATGATTATATTTTTTGTGTGTTACAGCGGAACCATTTTTTTGCGTTATAGGAGGGTTTCCTATATATTTAAATATTATCTGAGATTTTTTCAATAGCATCTTGAAGTTCATGCTCTGCTTTTTTCAAAAGATCTATTATTTTTGTTTGTTAGCTTTTGGCTAATTACTAAATGAAGAGTTTTAAGGCATATTTTACGTTCTTCTCAAACACTAATGTTTATAAATATATTTTTGATGTTATTAAAATATTTTACTGACTCAAAACCAATCGCGTCGTACAAAGGGGGTTTATTTATAAGGGAAAATAGACTTTAAGCATTTCAAGTCAAGATATTGATAAAATCTTGATTTTTTTTATAAAAAGAATAAAAATAGTTATTCATGATACGCTTCATAATTTGGTAGATATTTTAGATTTTTTAACTAATTAATATGACGTGTAAATGACACGCGCACCTGACGATGTTCCGCGGCACACTGAGGACACGCCACCAATAGACCGACCCCCATTTCTCGTGGCACGTGTTACTAGTATACGTTTCACTCGCACTTAGCACATCGTTACGGAAGCGAGGGAGAAAAAACATCGCGCGTTCAGAAGCGAATATTGTTGTTTTTATTTTTTTCGCAATTGCGGACAATAAAGTCAATGATTGTTTAAAATGTCTAATTTTTTTTTATATTAAAAGAATTATTCAAGAAAAATCAAAAACTAGGAGTCCCAAATAGACCCCAACCCTAGGTTAATGACAAATTTGGCATTGCTTCTTTGCGATTAATTGATATATATTTGCAAATATATGGACGACACGCATTTAATCAACATGTAAAACCTTTGAAGGGCCACGGGTTGCTCACCCCTGATTTAGGCTTCCATAGTATTCTCAGCAGGCGTCGCCAGCATTACATTTCAAAGGCTTAAATTTTCTTCCTCATGTTCTCCTTTATGGTCCAGGATTGTACGTTTTTAATTAAAAATTGAGAATACCAAATTCCTCACTAAAAGTGTTATTATCTTTTTGGATATCCCTCTGTTTTTCGAAATTGTCGATAGCTTTGACATCGCATTTTTAGCCATCACTATTCGCCTTCTTATATCTGGCTCACAATTTCCGTTACTCGTAAGTAGTGATCTGAGATATATAAATTCTTCATCCCTCCACAGATTACTTCTGTTGACTATCATCAGCTTAGTTTTAGGGATATTGATCTCGAGTCCTAGTTTTTTAATCTTTTCAAAAGATCGGCCATTTCTTCATCATCATCGTCGTTTTTTTCTATAGCGTGGTCCCTATCTGAACGCTATAGGAGGATTGACTGTACTTCAACACAAAGTCAACGTCAAAAAAATTCCCGAGTGTTCTCGACCCGATATTTTATGACTCAAATCATTTTTTATTTATATTACTTATAAATTAAAGCTCTTTAAACCATATAAATATAATATTTGGCCCCTAGATCATTGCAGGTCTTTGCCACCTATGGGATCTCGGCAGATCCTAGGCGAGTAATATTTTAAATCAATCAATTATCAATATTAATTCATATTAAGCAAAAAAATTAAAAAGTTTTATTGTACCAAAGACGTCTAAAAATTAAATAAAAACTCTCTAAATTTTTTGACTATAAAATAAATGTCTGAAGAATAATACAGTATTTTAATATTTAAGAATATAAATTTTAAGTATATGCACACATTATTATAATATATGTATTATATAATCAAATGTCTCAAAGTCGGTATAAATCTACATTAATACAATTTGCGGAGTATGCCCTCCGCAAGGGTTGCGACGGCGCCCGGAATGGTTGGGGGCGGTAAAATTTTACCTTATATTATATTAATAAATTATTACCTGCACCATCAACGACCTAATATAATTCCACAACTATAATCGTTATCCGTTTTAATTGCCCATTTAATGGCAATACACGAAATATTAATGATTTCGATTTAAATTCTAAATGAAGTCCCGCGGTACTAATAAGCAGCGGGGTGGAAGAACGATAAAAGAAAGTCGCGAAAATTTCATCCAGTTGGTAATGAATACATTTGTAATCATTTGAGTGCGTCTGGCAAAATGAAAAAAGAAAGTCGCCCTGATTCCTATGGGGCGATGAATATAATTTGGTAAAACTAAAGAAGTGAGTAACAAAGTCCGCCTCGGGGAGATCTCCGGCTCCTAATGAAATTGTTGCCGGAACAGCCAACCCGGATATCGTCGCCGGCAGCCGATATTTAATTAATATTCTGCAGTTACGACGGTCCGTAATATCCTCGGAGGGTCGATGCATCTCTTGGAAACGTCAGTCGGATGCAACACGTTAAGTGACCGGACCCAACGGACGCCACTGTCTGATGTAAACGGCCGATACCATTTGAATAATGTCAGTGGTCAAACGTCATAGATCGCATTTTGCTTAATAATTTATTAGAGCACCTTTACTGTACAGTCGTACAATATAATTTCCCCAAAGTCGACATTTCATTCAGTAACATTTTTTTTATTCAGCGGGCAATAATTCAATTTAATTAAAATATTTTTGCAAAGATATTCGCATGGGACTTTGGCATGACGAACGGCATTATTAATATTATATACGTAAATATTTTAATTATAATGTTTTTTTTTTATTTTTAATTATGATTATTGAATATTAATCGCGTTTCGTTGTACCGGTCGGCTGTATCAAATATTGTGACTGTGGAGGTGATGCCGGGTCTTCCCTCGTCTGGGGAGACGTTGTTAATTATGAAGAACAAGTCCAGCGGTCAGCATTAGAGGGTGACAGCCTGCAGACCCCAACCCTTGTAACCGGCTACATTGTTCACTGAAAATGGATTCAAATTTAATTTCATATCCGATGAATTATTAAATATTTTTCATTAAAACCTTGAAAGATTCAATACAAAATCACGCGAAAAACAAGGCGAAATACAATAAACTATAATTATATAAGCTGAAAATTATCACCTATCCCTGAAAAATAAAAATAAATATACATCTATACGTTTATCCTCTTTCATATCATTAATAACGCGAAAGAAAAATATTACTTACTACTACTATTAGGGGTACCCATAGGTAATGTCGTTTTTGTCGATGCGCCATGTTTTAAATAGTCTTCATCTTCAGTCTGTTAGGCAGTAAGGACGTGTTATAAGTTTCTCTTGTGTAGCGGCTACCTGCTTGTAGCCTTTAGACAAAAAAAAACGGTTTCTTTATCCCTCTGACGACAATGGGAGAGACGTGTCCGTTGGAACAACATCTGCGGAGCTGTATACTTTTTCAATATCATTTGAGAAAGAAAGCGACAGAGGCTTCAAAGGATATTTGCGAGATTTGCGGTGACATATTACATTTCTGACATCCAATAGATGTCAGGAAATGCCAACGATGGCTCAAAAAAATTAAATCTGGTGATTTGTGTTTGGAAAACGAGCCTCGAAGTGGACGACCCATCCAGGCGGATGAAGCAGCCGTGAATTCTGCAATCGAAGACGACCCGATGTAGACCATTGAAATGTTATCTGAAAAGGTCGGTACATCTTTCTCCAGTACTCAGAGGATCCTAAAGAAGTTAGGAACGATTAAAAAAGAAGGTGGTTGGGTCCTACACGCATTCACGCCCGACCTCATGTAGCGAAATTGACGTGTGAAAATATTCAGGATCTTGGATGGGTCACTCTGTTGCATCCTCCATACTCGCCGGATCTCGCACCATCTGATTTTCACTTATTTCGTTCTATGGAACATTTTTTTAAAAATCAAAATTTAAATTCCTTAGAAGAGGTGAATACAGCCCTTTCAGACTATTTCCAGTTAAAGCCCGCAGAGTTTTACAAGAAGGGCATAGATGATTTGAAAGAAAGGTGGCAGTAGATTGGTTATAGATAATGTGGGGAATTATTTTGTATAAGAAAAGTTAAATAAAGTACAAGAAAAATTGTTTTGAATTTCATTGAAAAAAAAACGACATTACTTATGGATAGTTACTGGATACTAATACATAGTTAATGATATTATCATCATTTGCCAGTCACGAGGCTCTTACTTGCTGAGGGCATGGACCTTACCAGACTCTCGCATGGTAGTTGAGGCCAAAGGAACCTGAGTCTCACACGTGACGTGAGGGCTCCCTTTCTGTGTCCATACCGCGGGGACCCGAGCCGTCTTGGTATGCGGTTTTTTATAAAGAGTTTCCCTCTCTTGGCCATTGCTGGCATTGGACGTACATCTTCTACCATGTTGCATATATATATACATATATATATATATATATATACATATATATAGCATATACATATATGCAGGTATACATATATATATATATATATACAGTTGCATATATATATATATATATTCATATGCATATATATATATATATATAGCATATATACATATATATATATATATATATATATATATAGCAGCATATATATATATATATATATATATATATATATATAGCATATAGTGAGAGAAGATATATATATATATATATATATATATATATATATATATATATATATATATATATATATATATCATCATTTGCCAGTCACAAGGCCACTGCTGAGGGCATGGACCTACCAAACTTCGCATGGTGGCCGAGGCCAAAGGAACCTGAGTCTCACACGTGACGTGAGGGCTCCCCTTTCGTGTCCATACCGCGGGGACCCGAGCCGTCTTGGTATGCGGTTTTTTATAAAGAGTTTCCCTCTCTATATATATATATATATATATTTGTATTCTCAGAACCTTTATTGTTTTTAAGTAAATTTCTTTGTCCAATGTCACTATACAGATTTGACTACGTGTCTCCGAACATGGCCAGAATCAGTTAGAGCTGGCACCCCATCACTTATTCACGATGACCGCCATCCGAAGGAGTAACACGATGCGATAACGCGTAAAAGTAAACTGCCCGGGGCGCAACGGCTGCACAGGGCCGGAGCGCTGTTTTACAGGTCGGGGGGCCGAGCCGTCGTAACTCTTGTTTTCAGCCGAGTTTTATGTGCATTACTTCGCGGCCCGACATAAAAGTGGGGCCCCGCGGGGCGCCGCCCCGGCCAAATCCGGCCCTGTTAAAGCGCACTTTACTGCGACGTAAAGCGGCCTAACTGGAATCGGCGCCGGCGCCTTTAGTGCGGTGCCCAGCTTAAGGTAACGGCCGTCCGAAATTAAAATGTAATGCGTCATAACGCCAAGTGGGGGAGGGGCGCCGGATCTGCCCCCGCCCCATCCTCATTATATCGCGAAGCCGTAAACCATTCGAGATGAACGAAAAGATTGCTTTACGGGGCTAAAAAATTGATATGAAAGCGTGTGGCGTAAGAACGCTATCGTTTATAATTTAGCCGCGTAAATTTTGAATGCGAAGTGCTGTGCGCTGATTTTTATGGCTTTTTGCAATTAAAAACTCAGATATTTATGAGTGGCAATACAGGGAATATTATTTTATTCGTGCTGAGGTATCATAAATAAGAAATCATTAGTCGCAACTAAGCAAAAAAGTAAATTAAAGACAATAATTTATTTATATTATTATAATGTGAATATTAGTTAGAGCAATTATAATATTTTTTTAAATATATAAACTTAAAATTTTGAGAAAATTCAAAAAATCAGGTTGTTCGGAAACTAATTGTTTTTTTTATAAAAATGAAAGATGATTTATATTAGATAAAACGGAAAGAAATGTCATTTTTCTGGTGCGTCACTTTAAAACCAGTTTGTCGTCGGTTGCCGATGAGTTAGCACATCCTATTTGATATCATTTTGAAGCTCTGTTTTTACTCTTTTATTTTCTTTGCCGAAGTATAAAAATGCAGAAGCCTGAGATTGAAGAGACACATATGCGGTATTTCATGCTGTTTTTATTTGATATGAGATTAAAGCCGAACGAAGCTACACATACCATCTGCGATATTTATGGAGACGTCTTTTAACTGCTATAGTGCTTTAGATTGTTTAAATAGTTCAAAAGTGTTGATAGGGAGTTAAAGGACAAACCAAAAACAGGAAGACCCCTCGACGATGTCGCCCTAAATTCATTGGTGGAAGCTGATCCGCGTAAAATAGTGAAGGAATTGTCACATGACCCTGGCTGTCCAATAACAACTGTGCAGACATTTGAAAAGGTTGGGGAAAAAAACAGACAAGGAATTTAGGTACCGCACGATCTCTCCCCAACGGCCTTGGAGCAACGCGTAACAATCTGTGCTTCTTTATTGTCCAGACACGAAACAGATCCATTTCTTAGAATTATTATTGTGGATAAGAAATGGGTCCTTTACAGTAATGCTGGAAGAAAAAACCAATGGTTATCTCCAAAACAGGTACTTTTGCTTACTCCTCAGCAGAGTTAGAGAGCTCTGGTTACCGGAGAGTTTTTGAGAGCACCTGTCCTCGTATCTGGCGGAAGAAAAAGCACACGCGAACGAGCTCGATAGTAATAAGAACTCGCACAGTACAAGAGGGTTATGTAGTGCGCCAACCAACAGCTTGAAGAAGTGCTTTTCCAAGTAAATCAACCTTCTTTTCTAGAGGGTTACATACCCCAGATAGCCCTGTGCCCATTTGCTGAGGTATAAACTTGGATAGAATCCAAACTCCCTCATGTAGAGATACCTGAGAAATTTCATCTGTATCTTCTCTAATCTGAGGGAATTCGAGGCGTCATAAGCCGCCTATATAATGGAATCCGATTCAAGCTAGCTCCGAACCAATGCACCCGTATGCTACGTATGTGATGAGAATTTCTCAAGATAAAGCCCAACATTCTTGATGATCTCATACACACGTCCGATACATAAACGTAAACTAAATTTTAACTTAGAATCAAACAAAATACCCAGATCTTTAACAGACGATTGCTTAGGAAGAGTTACATTTCCAAGTCTGTAATTAATGATGATGGGCTATTTTTCTCTAGAAAATGTCATTGTTTGACACTTTGCAATACTTAATGGAAGACGATTTAGTATTGACCAATCGCCCAAAAAATCATCCAGCTGCAACGAAAGGGCATCTACCACTGAAGTAATAGATCGAAATATTTTTAAATTGTTTGCGAAAAATGAAAATTTACAATGAAGCACCCGATGAATACCATTTATAAATAAAATAAATAATAAAGGTCCTAAATTTGACCCCTGCGGAATAGCGAATGGTGTATTGTAAGCATACGAACCGCCCTGTTTGTAGGTATAATTAGTTTTTTTTTTAATAATAACTGGAGAATTAAGTTTTTCCAGAACCACGTTTAAAAATTCAAGAACTAGCACAAATATCGTTAGTTTTTTAAAATGCTATTTTAATAAATTTGAATTTTTATTAAAATATAATTAAACAACCATATCGCTGATAGAATGATCTTCCAAAAAGACGATATTTTCTAACTCACAATTAACTATGGTAAATTTTCTTCTGAATATGAATTTTATTTTTTTATTCTGACTCTCCAACGTATGATTCCGTAGGTTAATATGGAATCTTTTTAGGACTTCAGCAATAGAGGGGTGACATATCTTGAAGATTCCATGGGCGGAACGACTCGAAAATACTTCAACATATTCACAAGGACCGTACTTCAACATATTCACAAGAAGCGAGAGCTTTTGGACACCGTGAAAATTAAAGTATTTTGGACACATCATTTGTGGAGCATAGAATCGCCTTTTGCAAACCATCATGGAGGGAAAAGTGGATTCGTGGAACTATCGTGGATTCGCAAAACTCTCAACAACTTGGACAGGGTTGGAAGAATAGTTCCATCTTGCCAAAAATAGACAAATTTATGAAGCAAAGACAAGAATCAGTAGATCGCTTACGTCCGAAAACCGGACAAAGCACTCGAAGAAAAAGAATTTAAATTAAATCTAACATATTCTTTTAAAATCCTTGAGTGTTTTTAAAAAAATTTCCACCCCTTAGGCCAGACGTACCATATCGTCTTATATAATAATTAACCTGACATCAAATTAAGCCCTATTGATGCTTATTGTTTATTATTTATTATAAATTAGTTTAATAAATGAGAGTAGCTTATATTAGGGGTATCGGCAAGAAATCCATTTGTTTTTTTTTGAAAATCATAAACATTGGCTTCGAGCTTGTTCATTTTATTTTTAAAAACAAAATAAAATATATGACACAAAAAAGAAAGCCGAGGAATAGTACTATAGAAAACAAAATTACAAATATTTTTACTCCACCGTGTTTAGGACAGACTGATCTCAAATAAGACACATAAAATAGATTTCTTTCCGGTATACCTAATAGTTTCGACTAAAAATCATTAGATCAGAAAGGACAAATGCTGATTTTTTTTATTCTGGTTTTATTAACAATTCAATTTGTAAAAAATATACCGATCTATTTTCTAGAACCATTAATATTTAAAAATCGCGCAAAAAATATTCGGGAATAATAATTAATAAGTTAAAAGGCAAGATCTTCAATATAGATTTTGTTTCTAATCCAGGATTCCAGAAATTCTGTTGTACTAATTATTTTGACTAAACCTATTTTAATTATTTATATTAAATTTTAATTAGTCAGCATATAAAAATATGTCATATTTACGAGCCCCCCGCATTATAATGTATTAAAATTATTTTTCACAGCCAAATTTCGAGCATGTTTCAGAATTTTATTTCACCCCAGACACTGCAAAAGTTTTCAGCGTATCCTATCAATTTTATTTTAAATGAAAATTGTTTATTTTTTTCATACGCTACACCTAAAAAAATGTGTATTATTTGTGTTGTAAAAGTTAAGGCATGTGTGGGTTTTGCGATAAAATATATGGGAAGGTCTTTAGTCCTACGGGAAATAAGTCGCCGATATATGTTTTGCGATATTACGTGAAATTTTGTGAAATATTCCATTTTCGCATGTGCGTTCGACAGTGCTAAACGAAATGAGGATTTCAGGCACATGATTAATATTTATATATAAACATACGTGTGGAGATAAAGGGGTTGTCGAGGGGATGAAATGGCATAGCTGGGCTTAGATAATAAATTTGCTTAATAATATTTCGGAATAATTGAGACGATTTAACAAAAACTCACTCTAAACCTATTTTATTTAAGAGACGAGATCAAATCTTCACTTTATGTAAACATTAAATGTTATTATGCATATATTTGCATAATGAATTTATTTATTCGGTGATTTTTTTCAATGCCCTCTGAATGTTTCCTATATGTGGAAAATCACCGTGGCACAAATGAAATCATTTATGTGCATACTAATGCCGTCGGATATTTTCGCGCATATTTCGCACGCAAATGTGTGTTTATGTATGTATTTATGAAAAGTAAATAGAAAGGACAGCCGTGTAGGGGCAAGGTTATGGGGCAAGAGGGACATTAGACATGGGGGAGGAGGGCGGAGGCGACCTGCTCCCCAATCCGCGCCCCCATCCATGTACACCTCGACACCAAAGTAAATATAGTATTGTAGGGAAAATATTATTATTTCATATCAAAAACAAATAAAATAATTTTATAAATCGTCCTGGAAAATTCCCGAATAAAATTGTCAAAAAAAGAATTAGAGGCACACTTGAATTTTGTGGAATTTTGCAATAAACGCATCTCAAATGTCAGTATAATTGAAACTAACGAAGAACACATTTTTATCGAGTTTGAACGAGACTAAGACCACAACCAACAGAATTTATGGGCCAGTTCTAACAATAAACAAACATCAATTCTGATTTAGACTCTTTGAACCGAGTGAAAAAATTACAGAGTACCCTTAATCAAAACAACCAGAACCCTGTTCAAACCCTCAAGCCAGGATTGACATTTCGGAAGGTTATTTTATGTGTTTGGTGGAATTTGACTAAAGTTATTCACTCTAAACTTTTTAAATCAGACGATGCTTTTGTATCCAGGATGAAGAAAAACAACCGGATTTTTTTAATAAAACCAAACTTACTAGAACCAAACCACGCCCCAGATTGAGCTCTCGCAGCACGTGTCACGCGTACGTTTACGGCACATCGTACCAGATATCAAGGTCAATGGTTATTTATAATATTTATCCTATAGATATTTTGTAGACAAATACAAAAAGTTTGTGACATAGGATTTATATTATATCATTCAAGAAAAATCAAAAACTTGGGGTCCCCAATAGACCCCATCGGCACGGCTAGGTTAAAGCCGGTGTTATGACATATTTTAGAGGACCTTTTGGAAACCCCTTTCCGACCCTTCGACCTGCACAAATCGTCCTCATGACCGAATCCTTATCGCCCCTAAGTCGTCTCCATCTCTTTCTAGATAAGTAGACAAATTATTTAAGTAATTATCCAACTCCGTCGACCAATTTATAAATATCAGTCAGTCCTCCTATATCGAAGAAATCGAGAATACGTTATAGAAACCCCGCTCTATAGAAACCAAAGCCAAAATTTAGGAAGAGTACTTCGACCAAACTGCTTTAGTCCTATTATACGTATAATTTTACTTTAATTATTAACATTTTTTCAACGAAATAAACGTATCATGCATTTTTTCCAATCGCATATTTTAAATGACCTTGAATATGTACGTTCTAGAATAGGGCGCTATAGAAGTGACTGTCGATCTTGATATAACCAGTATTATGACTTGTAGGCAACATGCATATATTTCGATAATGCCAGTTAACCGCGACTGACCTGAGTTAATAGTCGGATAGGTGTCTGATGAAAACTATAAATTCAGGGAATTTTTTATAAAATTGGCCAGGGGGTATCTATGAGGAAAACGCCTATTACCTCTTAATTAAAATTAACCTGTCTCGTGGGTTGACACGGGGGAATATTGGTATGAGAGACTCATTCCCGTTGCATATTAGACTCTTTAGAATGTTTATCGAATTTTTATCAAATCTTTATATGGATGAATGGTGCTTTGGAATCTTTCTGTTATGCCATTCATCCATCGTAGTCAAAATAAATAAATAAATAATAATAATAAACAATATAATTAGTATCAAAATATATCATCTTATTAGCCTTTAAAATATGGATTATTTCTATTATTTTGACTGAGAATTTCATTCACAATAAAATATTCATAGGTCGAAAGTTTACTCGATGTGAAAAAAACGTGATTAAAAATGGGCAATCGAGCGATTTTTTTTAATTTCAATTTTATTCGTATATAAAATTTTATCTCAATACTATTTTCCGAGTAAATAACGATGATTAGATTTTTTCAGCTTAATAAAAAACATTTTTATTTAAATATGAATGTGGCCGAGTGTACGATCGCGTACTAAGAGGTAGACTCCAACAACAGATAGTGTAACACTGGTACGATGGGACGGGCGAGGGTTCAAAATAATGATAAATATTTTAATACGTTAGCATATTGTTAGGTACACGTAACGCTGGATGGATGAAAATTTATTTTCCGACCGCCATTAAAATATATACCCAATTAGGAATACATGCGAGAGCCGCCATTAATTAAACCGGCCCGATGCATAGCACATTTGCGATAATTTAGAAAAGGACGACGCGGTTAAATCCGTGTTTATTGTAAACACCGAGTGCTTAGCCAGCATTGACCGGTGCCGTATTTAAATGTGCAGAGATGTGGCAATAGTCTGGAATATTGTGCGGAGGAGGTCCCGAGGGACCTCTGCAGATGTCGCCCGGCACATCGTTACCCAACGTCGCCAGCACTTTTCCTTTGTTTTCGCGCGGACATAGCAAACCGGTATTTGCATATTCGTTATGCGGACCTTGTCTTCGATTTTAATATTCTATTGCATTATTAGTTTTCGCGACGCCCAATGCAGTTTTCCGGGAGATAAACACGGAAAGTTTCGCGTCTACTGCATAACTTACGCCGCTAATTTTATTAATTTATGGCGGTGCTCTCTTCGCCATTTTTAAGGTCCGACCTCAAGCGCATGCAATATTGAGTATTATATCACTTTGTGCCGAGGGTAAAGTTTTACAATCTCGAGTTTACAAAGATTTCCACAACATGTGTACTCCGGCTGAAGAAAAACTGTTATGTATTTTCATAAAGTTTTCATAGCTGCAAAAATACGTTCTCATGATACAGGCGAGGGCATGGCATTGTAATAATTTTATCATTTCCATACCAAATTTTATAACGCATAATAAAAATGAGATTTTCGTCATGCAGAGGTAATTCAATAAGGAAAAATGCATTTTCTATTTTTTAATGCACCACGGCGAGCGGAAAACTGATGAACTCACAAAATCTAGGAATTCACCAACAATGAAGACAATATTTTTATTATCACGCGTCACGACGCCTCGAAACCGCGTCGTCCGAAGGGGGTCTATTTTCCATTAAAAATTACGACATATTTTACGTCCTTTTAAACATGTATGTTTATATATATATTTTTTGTATTAATAAAATATTTTACTGATTCTGCTCTTTTAACCGATCCGTCATAGTGGCTCGAAATCAACCGCGTCATCCGAAGGGGGTCTATTTATAAGGGAAAATATATCCCAAGCGTTTCAAGATGATTATTGTTAACTCATTTTTTTAAAAATGGATTATTCTAAGAATAAAAATGGCTAAAAGTCGATATTTTGGATTTTTTAATTAATCAATATGACGCGTATAAGACACGCGCACCCGATGATGTCCCGCCGCACACTGAGAATACGCCACCGATATACTGGCCCCTAAATTCTCGTGGCACGTGTCACTAATATACGTTTTACTCGCACTTGGCACATCGTTACGGATGCGAACGAGAAAAACATCGCGGCCGTGACCACAAAAGCGATTATTGTTGTTTTAATTTTTTTCGCAATTGCGGACAATAAAGGCAATGATTATGTAAAATATTTATTTTTTAGACTTTTATAAACAATACAAATAGTTTGTAATATGTAGGATTCATATTTAAAGAATTATTCGAGACAAATCAAAAACTAAATTTAAATTTAAAAAAAACGTATAATATAAAAATAGTGTAAAAAAAAGGACAAAGATATATAAGATATATATAAATATATAACGAATAAATATAAGAATAAGTATCGTCATTAGATGTTTTGTTATAAGAAATTATAAAACTTCATACAACATGGTTACCTGCAGAATAATAGCTCTGGTTACCGGAGAGTTTCCGAGAGCACCTGTCCTCACATTTGGCGGAAGAAAAAGCACACGCGAACGAGCTCGATGGTAGTGAGGTGGTATCCATAAGGGCAACTCGCACAGTACAAGAAGGTTATGTACTGCGCCAACCAACAGCTTGAAGAAGTCATTTGCCTAGTATATTGACCTTCTTTTCTCGAGGTTTACATACCCTAGGCATCCCTGAATCTATGCGCTGGGGTATAAGCTCGGGTAAAATCCAATTCCCTCATGTAGAGATATCTTAAGAAGTTCTTCTGGATTTTTTCTAGCCTGAGCATATTCGAAGCGTCATATAACGCCCAGACGATAGATCCTGATTCAAGGAAACTCCGAGCCAATGTATCGTTTAGCAACCTTATTACTAAGTTGCTATGTATGTTATGAGAATTTCTCAAGACAAAGCCCAATATTCTTGAAGCTCTAATACATACCGCGTATACATGTGAATTAAATCTAAATTTAGAGTCGAATAGAATTACAAGATCTTTGATTGATGACTGTCTGGGAAGAGTTACGTTCCCAAGCATGTAATCAAAAATAAGAAATTCTCTAGAACTCGAAAAGGCATTTCCTGACATTTTCCGCCACTAAGCGGAAGACGATTAGTAGATGCCCATTCGAGCAAAGAATTAATATTCAGATGCAGCATAAGGGCATCGTCTATTGAAAAAACTGATTTAAAAAGTTTTAGGTCATCTGCAAAGAGTGAGAAATCACATGAAAGGACATGCTGTATGTCGCTAATAAATCAAACGAATAATAGCGGTCCCAAATTAGAACCCTGTGGGATTCCACAAGTTGCATGGTAGACACATGACGTTAGGGAGTCATGTATCACGTACTGTTTCCTTTCCTTTAAATAAGTAGAGAAAAATTGTACGAGATTGTCCGAAAATCCAAAACTATTTAATTTAAAAATGAGCCTAGTGTGGTCGACCTTATCAAACGCCTTTTCGAAGTCGTTATAGATAACGTCGACCTGGACCCCCTTTTCAAGTGACTTAGACACAGTTTGAAAAGCTAACCAGTAACTGTTGAGCGTCCAGCCCGAAATCCATGCTGTCCATCGAAATCCATGCTGGCAGGCCCAGATAGAGCCGCTACTGGCCTATAATTACCAACATTAGATTTGTCACCCTTTTTAAAAATAGGGTTGACTTGAAAATTTCCACAAATCAGGGAATTTCGACAATTTTAATGAAAGGTTAAAGATATGTCGAAGAGGTTCTGATATCCCAAAATGGCATGCTTTTAAAACGAACAAAGGTATCATATCGGGTGCTGCTTTGGTTTTAATTTATCAAAAACATAACTCATTTGGAAGTCAGTATGAGATCCTGGAATGTTGAATACTGACTGAAAGTATTGGGCGAAGGAGTCAGCAATTTGCTAGGAGTTACTTAATGCAACGCCGTCAAAATGCATGAGCTTAGTTACGGAGTTGTCTGATCGCTTTGTATTAACCCCTTGTGTGATTTGCCCGAATACAATTCGGGTAGGTATTTTGCTGACACAGTGATTTTCCCGAACTGGATTCGGGCAAATCGTACACGAAACTTTTTTTATTGTAATTTCTCCAAATCCAGCTCGGGTCATTTCCCCACCAGTCTAGATAACGCATCGCGCGCGTTGACTGACACGTGTCGTAATTTGATCTTTCGAGAACAATTACCCACTTTTTTCCAAGAGGTTGACCACAGAAGTAAATAGAATTCCAAAAGAATTTTGGAGATTCCATCAATGATGTTCACATGATAACACGTAATTATGATGGTCGCTTTGTACTCACTTCGGAGGCGTACGAATGCCACTAGGTCCTCAGGGTTAGCGGACCGCTTCCACGGTTTGTGGAGGAAGTGCTTCCTTGCCACCAAAGAATTGCCCATATTAGAAAACCATTTAGGAAATAACCATTTTCAATAAATCAAAGAAAATATTTGGTAATTACTATAGAAATTTGTCGTATTTACTAATATATTAAAAATGTACGCCGACCCTGTAAACATTAATTTTTTAATTGATATTTTTAAAGTTAGAGAATCGCCGTCAAAATACGACGCCATAAAATTAAAATTTCATTTAATTTACTCCATATTCAGCACTGTTGTTTTTATTAGTTGGCACATTCCCCTTATAAATAAATATGAAGGTGAAGCGCTTCTCATAAAAACACTTTGTAAAAATGTCTTTACACAGTTTAAGTGCTTAAACTTCCTTGCTTTGGTCTCGCGAGATTAAAATTTTAACTGAGCAAAACTTCAATGGCCCTCCCCTCATCGTTTTGACTCGAGAAAAACTTGGCGGAAAACTTCGATGTGACACGCATACACTCAACAAAAAAAAAAGTTTTACAGCCCATTTACGATGAGAATTCTGGGGGAGGGGGGTGGGAGCAGTGTAAAATTTTTAATCAGCCCGGCTCAATTTCAACGGATTTAAAAAGATTAATATTCAACAAGCGGTGACAAATTTTTGGAACAATATTCAAATTCGTCTGCATAATATTTCTGGGGACTTTTATCAAGATTACTGGGATTGATGAAAAATAATAATTCGCCGCTGCTCGCATTTTATTCTATTCATCATGAAAATATTAGATATCATATAGTGAAATAGACAGAAACTCCCGAGGGGCCCGGAAAATCTAATGAAAATATAGGAACTTTTGTAACTCAATTACTCGCTCTGAAATACTGTTATGCTGAAGTCTGAAAGTTATCCTTACAGGTATTTGATCAATTTGCTAGTTAAGATCATGTCAGCCAGCATCTAATAAATTTATTAAAGAGATTTAACTCACTTATATAATATGAAAAAAAATGAATACACAATATCACAATGAATTATAATATCAAAATATAAAGAAATCGAAAATAAACGCTGAATAGTTTCAGTATATATAGTTATTTTCGCCCCGGGCAGCAAGCCTCGGTAGCGCAGTAGGCAGCGCGTAAGTCTCATAATCTTAAGGTCGTGAGTTCGATCCTCACCCGGGGCATTAATTTTTTTACTTTTTGTTGTAATTAATATTTTATTCCTATTATCTATTACACCTCAAACACTAAGGATACAACGAATTTACATATAAAACATTTTATTTAAAATTAATAGTGCCATCTACTCTTCCTGTCTCGAATTTACTTTATATATAAAGCAATTCCGTGGCTTTCCATTTAAATTTTCATCTAAATAGCAAAGATGGAAAATTAAAACCAAAAAGTTTATTTATTTCTTGGGTATTTTGCGATAGATGCGAAATAAAAGCGAAATTGTCGAAATTCACATTATTTTCATAATTTACTATCAAATATTAAAAGCGGGATAAAAGCTAATACTCTTTACTAGAATTTAGTAATGCTGCCATACTATTAATATCCTGCAAAGACTGTGAATTGAGAATGTTTCTTTCTCCCCTACAATTAATTGTCACCAATCGTCGTAATAAAGTAAAGCTCCCTATAACGTCAAGATAGGTACCACGTTTTAGGTGAGGATGTTACAGGGGGTAAAGGTTTTTCAACGCGAAGAAGACCAGCGCGACATTTTATTAGTTATAAAATATTTTTAACAAAATTCTAATTAACGTTTTTAAAAAAATACGTTATAGAAGAAATCGACGTCATAGAAAAAAACCACCGCAAACGTTATAGGGGGGAATGTTATAGGAGTGTACGTTTTAGGGGGTTTACTGTAGTTAAAACGATTATCCACTTAAACATGTTCTATCATCATAATCATCATCATTTGCCAGCCCAGACACTCACTCGCTGAACCTTCCCAGACTCTAGAATGGCACTCAAAGCCAAAGGAACCTGAGTCTCACACGTGACGTAAGGGTTGCCCTTTCGTGTCTAAACCGCGAGGACCCAAGCCGTCTTGGTATGCGGTTTTTTGCAGTTTCCCTTTCTTGGGCCATTGCTGCCATTAGACATGTATCTTCTACGCTGTTGGATTTTACTCTCCAGGCTGTCTCTAGGCAAGTAGGAGGGGCAGTGGCGGATTTATAGGGATGCTTTGATGCTGGAGCAACAGGCCCCGGGACTTTTCTCAATATTTTAAAGAATTTAGAATTGTTTTACTTTTTTGTGAGCTTCGGTTGCTTTTTTTTAAATAAAAGAAAAAGTATTAAACATGCAGAGGGTCTAGTAATTAAATTACAGATGCAGTTTTAAATATTAATTTATTCGTCCTCTTCCTTGGACAACCGACAACCCCTTCCTCCGCAAATATACCCTATTGGGTGCCCCAGAAATGTAATTAGCATCAGGCCCCAAAAAGTCTTCATCCCCCACTGAGGAGGGGGTTTCCCTGTCGCAAGTGATTATTAACCCTGTCGCGCAAGAGCAATCCTTTCATAGTGGGAAAAACCTCCTCAAAGAGGAAAGACTAGACCGTTTATCGGTAGATAAGGGTTTTCCTTCCCAGGGCATACTACAGTAAACTCCCCTATAACGCCAAGATGTGTTCCACGTTATGGGGGGGGCGTTATAGGGGGTTAAGGTTTGTAAATTTTATTTTTTTATTTAAAGGGCATCAATATATCAAATATTTTTATTTTTCTTTTTTTTACATTTTTCATGTTAACCAGCGCAAATGACTTGACTTGCGCGATGAGCGATATCCTTTCGTATTTTGGCTTACGTAATCTTCTGAAATGGAAGATCAACGCAATATTTTATTAGTTAATTTTATTAAATTATAAAATATTTTTATGAAAATTCTAATTAGCGTTATAAAACATGTACGTTATAGGGGGAATCACCGTTATAGGAAATAACCGACGCAAACGTTATAGGGGGGTTTACTGTAGTTCTGTGGTGAAAAATTCGTTAGAGACCAGATATGTATATGCGCCTATAGATTTATTGGTTTTGATTGGTTTGGTTAATTAGCAAAATACTGCTAACCATTAAAACTGATAAGAAAATGTGGTTATATTTTATTTAGAGAGTGATGTTTTATTACCCCTAAGAAATGGACATTAAATTTGAGCCGGTTGATGTATTAGTAGTTTTGGTTTATTAAACTAGCCGTGCCGATGGGGTCTAATTTGGGACCCCAAGCTTTTGATTTTTCTCGAATAATTCTTTCAATATAAATCCTTAGTCACAAACTTTTTGTATTTGTCTAAAAAAGTCAAAATAAATATAAATAATCATTGTCCGCAATTGCGAAAAAAAACAACAATTTTCGAGTTTTATTGATTAGAAAAAAAATCCAAAATACCGACCAAATTGTGAAGCATATCATGAATACTTATATAAAAAATATTTTTTAAAACAAATGTCAAAGTATTTTCGAAGAATTGATAATTGAAATGTTTGGGGTCTATTTTTATAAATTAATTTTGATACAGAATAGACGGCCAGAGCCGTCGGTTTCAAGCCGCCGAGATAACCAATATTATTGACATTTGTGATTTGTGATCTGTGAGAGGGATGTTATTCATTGATATAAGTAGAACATTTTCTAAAAAAATTTAATTCTTTTTTTTTAATTAAATACTTCTTTATAAAATGTATATAAAATCACCAGCAGTATTTCATATTTCTACTAAGAAATTGTATATTTGATATTAAATAAGAATTAAATTGAAACTTCTACCTTCGAATGTGTGACCGAGGAATAAACGCTAAATAGATGCTAAATTTGATGATTTTTATTTGCTCCAAAACGCCATATTTTTCTAAAATATATGCTAAAAACACAAATCTCTAGTGATGTATAAATGATACAGATTGGAATATATAGGACACGGAATTACATATTTAAATCAAATAACTGAATCGATTATCAAGTCAAATTTTTATTATAAAATATTAACATTTCACATTTATAAATTCATTGAATACATTACATAGAATAAATATTATGTACAAAAAAACAATAGATCATTTACTAGCTTTTATTTCACATATGAGAAATCTCGGTCTATGGATCAGATCATATGTGTAATCAAAGATTAGCTTTTTTTGACCTAGAAAATGTCATTATTTTACAGGAAACGACTTGTAATCGCCTGTTCGCATCACACATTGATGTAGTCAATATAAACAATTATGGTCCTAAATGTGAACCTTGAGGAACCCTTGGAGGGGTATCGTAAACGTACGATGTTACATAGACAGTCGTATGTTACGTATTGTTTCCTCTATGATACCTCGATCAAAATAGATCAACAAAGAGGTTGTTGATCAAGAATCCAATATGGTCTAGTATTGACTTTATCGAAAACATAATATTTCAAGAATAAATGCAGTCATAAAACTCACATTCCAAAATATATTCCAAAAAAACCATGTTTTTCCGAAAAAGCAATACGGTGGGGATCGCAATGTTTCCATGTGGGCCCTAAAATCAAATCGCCAGAAGACTTTAACCTGCGAGGAAGGTATCCATGGCTCTTTACGAGAGTTTTATGCAGATCCAAATCCTGGCTGGAGCTTTGTTGAAGCTCACCAAACCTTGGGACCGACATATTCACATCCCCACGTTAAAAAGAAAGCTGATAATGTCATCACCCATAGCGGCCCGATACGGTCACCTTCAATAGAACCCTCAGTTTCAAGAATCACACTGTGAAGACAGCTATGATGGTCAGAACCAGGGTCAGTCTCATACAAAAATTGGCCGGTACTGGCTGAAGAGCAAACACACTAACGCTAAGAACCGCGACGATGGGATTAATCTCTTATAAGGCAGAATACTGCGCACCTGTATGGATAAACAGCAACCACACGCCAAAAATAAATACAGAGCAGTTACAGTGTGAACACGCTCCTGCGTTACTTCGCCATGACGATTCTGGAGACTCTCCTCTCGTCCTCCGTATGGCAATTTATTCCGACACCGATCTTATAATCAGCGCAGCCAACCAGATCAGCCAGGAATCCTACCAGCATCCACTCTAATTTGGGACCGCGAGACTGGCATGCCACGCCAAACAACTCCGCACTCCAACCGCCCCTCGCCGAGATCATCGCTGGTGCTCTCTACGACACTTGGGCTCTCGAATCGCCAGTAGTGCCGCCATTGCCAGAGTATCGGCAGAGAGCTGACTCAAGACGCCGCCGACACGCAGCTTACTTCGTAACCTAATTGCTGCCTCGTAACGATTTCTTTATAATTAATAAATGTGTCGATCTATTTAACTAAACAAACTGTGTTTGCATTTCGTCCACCGGCGAGAGTAAAGGCTCGCCATGGTCCGAGTCTCAATTGCAAATTGAGTTGCAATTGAACTGCAGTCAAAAACCTAGACAAGTTTCGCTTCGCATACCGAATTTGAATATAAAGCACTGTTTAATGAAACTATCAGGACGTTTTTGAACAAGCGGCATGATAAAGAAAAACTCCAGTGAGACAAAACTCAGAAAGTCACCTGCAGTCGTCAGCTCGGATTTTAAGCAAATCCTAAGATAGAGCAGAAAAAGAGAATCACACAGATTCCTAAACATTTATTATTTTTTTACAAGAAAAGGGGATCTCGCCAAACCCAAATATTTTGTATCAAATAAATGAACCATTGGCGATTTCGAGAGATGCCATATAATACGATTCTGAAGAGGATTCTATATCGGATGATAATACAAGAGCTAACATAATAATCGCACAGGCGGACGTGCAAGCCGAACCAAATAAATGAACCATTGGTAATTTCGATAGATGCCAAATAATACGATTCGGATAGAGATTCTGAAGAGGATTCTATATCGGATGATAATAAAAGAGCTAACATAATAATCGTATTGCATTTAATGCAAGTCAACCAAATATTTTGTATCAAATAAATGAACCATTGGCGATTTCGAGAGATGCCAAATAATACGATTCGGATAGAGATTCTGAAGAGGATTCTATATCGGATGATAATACAAGAGCTAACATAATAATCGTACAGGCCGACGTGCAAGCCGAACCAAATATTTTGTATCAAATAAATGAACCATTGGCGATTTCGAGAGATGCCAAATAATACGATTCGGATAGAGATTCTGAAGAGGATTCTATATCGGATGATAATACAAGAGCTAACATAATAATCGTACAGGCCGACGTGCAAGCCGAACCAAATATTTTGTATCAAATAAATGAACCATTGGCGATTTCGAGAGATGCCAAATAATACGATTCGGATAGAGATTCTGAAGAGGATTCTATATCGGATGATAATACAAGAGCTAACATAATAATCGTACAGGCCGACGTCCAAGCCGAACCAAATATTTTGTATCTATATCGGAATGAGCGCGCGAAAATATTTATCGCGCTTTAAGAGACTTTACCGCCATCTGACGGGATCTAGGGGCATGATCGATATCACAACATTCGTGCCTGAAAATAAAACAGATAAAACAGAAACTTACATTGAGAGATTCGAAAAGGGAGAATCCACGTCAAAACTTTCCGAAGAATATAAAATTGGTATTCAAACTGTAGCTATAGCATTCGAGCTATAGTCAAACAAAAAAATAAGTTAGAGGCGTTTGCTAGAGATTGTGATAGTTTTGCAGGTCCTTCTTCGAAACGAAAGTGTATGAAAACATTGACATTCGAAGATTTGGATGCAGCCATGCTAATATGGTTCAATCGAAAACGAGCAGAGGGAATACCAATTAGCGGCCAAATGTGCATCGAAGCAGCAAACACATTTCACGAGAATCTAGAAATTAAAGAAAGTGTCAGCGCCTCGTTAGACGTTTTTAAACGGCCGACCACTCGAAGTATAATCATGTTGTCGCGTCGATTGATCGAGAAAATGTGGGGTTAATCTCACATGTACTGACAAATCTACCAAGAGAAGGGAAATATGAGGCAATCCTAGCAGAGCTGAGGCTTCGTTGCCGATCTTCAGAGGAACAACGAATTACGAAGTTGCTCTCGGGATTCTCACTATTCTCCTTCGGAAAATGACTGCAACAGCGGATCCAGCACTGGCTAAGAGCCGGTTAATGCGACGGTTATGGTTGCAACACCCGCCAGCAGAAATACAAAGACATCTGCCACCTGACAGCCTCGTATATTTAAATTAATGTATTAATTTCATGTATTGTTGCAGTCGGGCATAATGTAACGTTAGTCCCGATTGCATCATTTAAATATTGCACGGTGCGTTACGTGACAGCGGGAGATATTGCATCATACAAATGCAGGGATATATAACAGGCTCCCGCTGTCCCGTGACGACAGTGCGTCCTTGCAATTATTAACCAACGGTGTAACGCTCTCCGACGAGCTCTCGAAATAATTCCGTAATTTCGTATCAATAAATAAATTGTGTCAAAACGATTCCGTGTTTAATTGGACGAGAGTAAAGGATCGTCCCAATCCTGGTCCAGCGACTTCATCCTTTACAATACAATTGGTACACTGGTACTCCCACAAAAAAGTCAGACTCTGTGGGACTATAAGGAAGAACCGTGGCTTACCCGATTCTTTAAACTCCTCGCTGAAGATCATGAGAGGCAATTCTTATTGACACCTCAATCTGACGACCCATTCTTTGAAGGGGAAATCTGCAAGAATATTGCGAGTTTCTCCGAGTCACCGATCGAAAATCATATCCATCCGACTTGCCGAAATCCGAAATCCGCCCGCGACCTGTCGGTACGACGCGTCGATAGCCGCACTATTATACGCTTTCGAAGAATCGCGACTCACGAGACTCCTGACCGAAGTACATTTAGGGGACGCAAAGCCTTCGCTCTTGCTTCAAAACATGCGACACTCTTGGCGGGCGTCAACTCGGCCGAAGACGAAGACATTAAGAAAACGACTATCATCATGCCGTTCGATTGTTGAATTTACCGCCATGCAGTTTGGATTGTGCAATGCGGCACAAACGTTTCAAAGATTTATGCATCGAGTGTTAGACAATCTGTCGTTTTGTTTCGTGTACATCAACGACATTTTAGTGGCTTCCGAAGACGCGAAGACTCATTTGTCAGCCTTATTTTCACAATTATCCGAATACGGATTAGTGATCAACCCGAATAAGTGTGTAATCGGATTGGAAAGCATAAAATGAGCGAGCGATCGAGAATCAGCAAATTAGGTACGATTCCGTAGTGGCAATTAAAAAAGGCGACAAAAGCCCCCTCGTTTAGACGGATGAAATGATGCGAGCCTTTCACCAGTCGAAAACGGATCTCGCTAACGCGATGCTTCTTGTGAATGCCAACCCAGAGGCGGAGATTTCGATAATGGTCGATGCCTCCGCCAGTGCTATCGGTGCTGTGCTTCAACAACATGACAAGTAAGATTGGGAACCGCTGGCCTTCTTTAATGAGATAACAAAACACACAATCAGCCCGATAGATGCTGCGGATGCTTGATTTACGAACGTTCACATGGATATAGCGAGGCCTTTAACGTAGTCTAATGGGTACAAATATTGCCTAACAATGATCGACCGATTCACTCGGTGGCCCGAGACGCTTCTAATATCAAATATTACCGCCGAAAATGTGGCAAACACCCCGATCACTCATTGGGTGTCAAGATCTAATGTACCCAAATCCATCATCACGGACCAAGGCCGCCAATTTGAGTCCCATCTATTTAAGGAAACAACACGTTTACTCGGGATCGAACACAAAAGGACCCCACCTCATCACCCGCAGTCAAACGGTCTGATTTAAAGATTAAAAATTTGACAACCGGATTTCGGCAACCGCCAGCGTGGCCGTGCTTTTCAGTGCAATTACGCGAAAAATACATCAGCTCATGTCTACACATATGCAAGCGATATTAAAAAAATTTGAACTACACGATTTGGTACTATAGCATTCGTATAGTCACTTTCGAAACCCTTCGATCTTCAAGATCTCGGCTTCTCCACAGACGATCAATTATCGTTCATGGACAGACCAAGCCACCTCCGGCCAAGGAATCCATACAGGGTCCATCTCCGAATATGAAACGCAAGACGATCCAATAACAACCAACATGCAGCAACTCCCACATTCAGCCGAGGATTCACCAAGGTCTCCAGAAGGGCAACTAAACAAGACAGGTCTGCAAATAACTTTCCTAAACTACTCTCCTAACTAAATAGCCCATTTTTGGATGGATAAAAGAGAGGTGAAAATGTTGTCAACGATTCACAAGGGTGAAATGGTAGCCACCGAAAAAATCAACTATAAAACTAAGGAGCCAATTATGAAACCAAGTGCTGTTATTGATTATACCAAAAACATGGGAGGAGTCGAAAGATCCGACATGACGTCGTCGTACGTCTAGTGCATAAGGAAAACCATAAAATGGTACAAAAAAATATTTTTTCAACTCGCCTAACCGAGCGACATTTTCCAACAGAAGTTTTAGGAACATTTGATGTGGAAAGAAGGCGATATGTTGTATGCCTTGCTTAAAAACTTAAAAATAATTTATATATTTGAAGCGGTTATTTCACCGCGCGCGAAAATATTTATCCCGCTTTAAGAGACTTTACCGCCATTTGACGGGATCTAGGGGCATGATCGATATCACCCCCCGCCACGATCCCATAGCGTC
>JAGXCT010032246.1:16167-35802 GCA_022495035.1 Philopotamus ludificatus | reverse complement strand
CCCTTCGGACGACGCGGTTGGTTTCGAGCCGCCGTGACGGATCGGTTAGATAATCCTTCGTCGTTTTATAATTGTATTTCTATTAATGTGTTTTATTCCAGTATTTTTTTTATACTAGGTTAATTTGGTTAATAAAGAGATAATTTGAGTTCATAGCTCAGTGTTTGTATTATCATAAGTTTCTTACGTGCGGCCCGCACAACAATTTTAAATTTGTAGCTGGCCCGTCGTAAATAAATGTTGCTCACCCCTGTTCTAGCATTTCATCATTTGATTTTAGTCTCGTTCTCCTGCGATGATTTTTTTATTTAAATAAGTCGGTTAAATTTTCAGAATCATTTACACTAAATGTACGAAAAATGACTTAAAAACTCAAAGTCAAAGTTCCTGCCAATATTTTTTACGTTCGATAGATTTAAGCTCATGTTTTATTAGTATAAAAAGTTACAATCAGATACAGATACATGCGTCAAATATATTGGTGGTCTATTCGACAATGGAAAGCAATTTTGCTGCATCTCGAAAAAATACGATACGGTAAATAGGATACTACAGTCAAATTTTTAGGATTTTTTCTCTAAATGTACCATAAATTTTGGAATAAGATTAGAAATTATAATTCTACACAGTGGCGGCTCGTACATAAAATATATAACATATTTGGGGGTGCTGCGGAATATTAAAAATTAATAACATATATTTCGCTCATATATTATTTAAAATATAAAAAAATAAGGTGAGATAAAAATACTAATAATAAGTGAAAAGCCGCACGTGGCTTAACCCTTTATAGGGCATATTAATTATTTTGGATTTTTTTTATTTTTTATTGATTTTGTTACTGACAATACTTATTGTCAATAACAATAAATAAACCAAAGAACTTTTTCGACAATATATTACGGTACTAAGGTTGACATTTCTATGGGTGTTTATGGAAATATAGACCTTAAAGCGACTGGTTAATATATTAACTAATCTCAGCCTTTGCCCTATAAAGGGTTAAAGAAGCTGTGAGTCAGTATGACTGCGGTACAGTGAGTCAATATGACTGCACCGGGTAGCAGCGCGACACGGACAGCGGCATTATTTAATCATAATCATGATATATTTTTTTAGCCAATGTTTCACCAATCTTAAGATGCATTCGCCGGTGATTTAGCCAGCAGGAAACCGCAAATTAAAAAAAAAATCTGAACTTTCAGATGTGTGACTAAATTTTTTGAATGATTTTTCAATTAAAAATTATTAAGAGATTATTATCACTATAGATTATTGTTATTAATATTATTACTATCGCTATTATTGTTATTATCATTATTAAAAAGTATATTATAATTATTAAAAAGTATACGATTGTTATGTCTGTATATATAATGTATTCTGTACTCATACGACAAATAAATAAATAAGAGATAATGATTATTTCCAACGCTGGTGGTGGTGTTAACGAACGTTACGTACAATGACTAATTAATCCTGTGCATTATTGAAAATTGTCTAACTATACGAATGGGAATTATTCCGCGATTAATTTAATTTTACCACATTGTTTTAAAGCATGCAATTAATTCTAGGGTCGAAATATGCATGTCTCGGATTACGTTTAGACCAGGGATGAGCAACCCGCGGCCCGCCACACTTTTTCGTGCGACCTTTCAAAGATTTTTCATTTTGACTTCCTGCAGTGTCCCGCAGCCTTATTGTATCCTAGATGTAATCATAATCTTTTTCATCATATATCTTCCACATGATCTCCCTGCGTGGTTATACCTTTTGGGCAAGTGTGTCAGCTTTTAATAAACGAATACAATTTTCTCACTGTATGTAAACTTATATAAATTAAATGATTAGCTTTGATTAACCGATCTGTCACGACGACTCGAAACCAACGCCGCTGGCCGATGGTGTATATTACGTGTTCATTTTTAATATTATTTCAGTTGGATTGAAATTAATATTATTTTTTTATTCAACGCGGGATAGATGGCATTTAATTAACTAATTCCAATGCGCCAAACTACCCATCATCATTTGCCAGTCACAAGGCTCTCACTCGCTGAGGGCATGGACCTTACCAGACTCGCATGGTAGTTGAGGCCAAAGGAACCTGGGTCTCATTAATGCGACGAGGGCTCCCTTTCGTGTCCATACCGCAGACCCGAGCCAGTTCTTTGGTATGGTTTTGTAAAGAGTTTCTTGGCCATTGCCGTTTCGACGTACATCTTATACCACTGTTGGTATCGAATTTTACTTTTCCGACTGTGTCCAGCCAAGTAGGAGGGGGGTTTGCCCCGGCATTTGTTCTCATCTTCTCCAGGCATTATCTGCTTATAATGAGTCACGAGTGACAAGTAGCGAGCGACCACACACACACACCTACATAGATATACGCAGGCATACATATGCACATCTGCCCAAAACGAGTTTCAAGTAGCCGGTCGCAAGTAATTTTTAGCCCTGTCGCACAATAGCAATCCTTTCATCATGGGAAAGACCTCCTCAGAGAGGGGTCCCCTAAAAAGAAGGAAAAGGAGCGAAAGTATCGAGACTAGACCGATTATTGGTCAACAGATTAGGGTTTTCCTTCACAGGGTATACTGGCTCTGTGGTGAGAAATCCGTTAGAGACCAGATTTATTTATGCACACATGGATATGTGTACACCAACATGTACATATTTTCGCACTGTTTTTTTGGGTATTTATCAAAGTTCAATTGGGCCCCTAGTCAACTCTATGCAGGTTTATGTTTACTGTAATATAAAAAATGTAATGAGAAGCTGACCATCAGTTTTAATGGTATGGTAGATAGATGTGATTCATTTCTGATAAATTCTTGGTGCATCCCCGGTAGGTTGGGAGGTGATAAATAGATATTCTGAATCCCTGTGTTATTCGTAGAAAAGTTATAGAGGGTGACCAATAAAGTGGCAGTTAATATTGGATAGTTTAAGATTTTTGTATGGAATCTCGCCGTCGCAGAAAGGTTTAAGACACCTCAATATTTGTTGGCGAGCTGTCGCTTTGTCTTCGATCGATTTGAAGGCGATCAAAATATCTAAGTAATTAATACGATAAGCAAATAGCGATATAAATTGGGAAATGAATAAAACCGTTTATTGTGGGTAATTGTTTGATTGACTTTATCTGGTCGTTGGTCGCTCGCGGCTATGATGGTGCCGCCGGACGAAGGAGGGTAGGCGAGTGGGGGATAAATTGATATCAACCCCGCCCGCGATGCACAAAACATATATATATTATTTTTTATAAAACATGCGGAGGTAATGTGTGTCTTCCTCTTACATACCCCCTGGCCATTGTTATAAAGAATTCCCTGTTTTCTTCGGACGCCTATCCGACTACTAACTCAGCTCAGTCGCGGTTAACTTGCATTACCGAATTAATATGCATGGTACCTACAAGCCATAACACTGTTTTTTATTTTTATTATCAACGATGGCATTTCGAAGTTGGTGCGTGTGGCTGTGACGTGGTCACCTTGACCCTCACAACCTTAACAACCCCCGTGACCCATTTGCAAATTCACGTGGCAATGCTACATCTCCGTCTGCTGCTTTCGGGGAAGGGGAGGCACTGGCTTACAGTTACAGAACCATTGATTATTCAATTGTATATTTTTAACACTCACATAATATTTAGCAAGTGATAAAAACTATATATTGTTTTTGTTTGAACCATCCGCACATGTTTATCATACATCTATTTTTTAACGATAAGGTCACGGTCAATAATTGTATTAATGATAATATTTTCATTAAATAAAATTATGTAATGATTTTAATAACACTATTTACTATTTCATATACTATTTCACTTATATTATATTAAATAATTTATAGTGATTCTACATTAAAATGTTTTTTTATCAAATCAATATGCAGATACATAGATGTTTTACCATTTTAATACATCTCTTCACCTGTTTACATAAAATGTATTATCAGTACACCTGTCTTATCTTTTCAGATACATCAATACAAATAGATTTTTAATTTTATTATCAATTATTATAATTCTTTTAATCCTTTCACTGCGGAAATATTGATAAAATCTCATTATGTTATCGATAATGTGGATGAAAGTCGTGTGACTGCTACTCCATATTTTTAACTATGCGAACAGCTTTCTCATACATTACATAATTTTGCAGTTTTATTCGATTGTTTAATATTAATTATAATATTTATATAACGCATGTTAAACTGCTGATACCATAAAATAGTAGGGTTGTTATTTTTTTTTAGTTTAGCTAATATTCACATCGAATATACTTTGCGCAATTTACAATGCTCTCGGTCGAATTTTTGCTTTCGTTCGCCTTTCGATCCGTTCCAGTGTTACGCCATCTTTGCCATAGTAATTGTTGAGTTAGTGTTTGATTATTACGTTAACGATTTCACATTTCACTATCTGCACGCCGTCTCATACTCATTGTCAGACTGTTTATTCGAATTCACGACGTACAAATTTCAAGGCCTCGATAAAAATCAAAATTATTCTGCTCGAGCCGTCGCTGTTTGTGTGAAATTGCCTTAAACATATAAATTCAATTGCAAATTTTATACTAAATCTGAAATATTGTGCTTCTGTGGGATTAATTATATTCGAAACTCAATTTGCTAATTCAAATTAAATATACATTTTTTCCTTTAGGAAGAAATATAAATAGAATCATACTTATTTTACTAATACCACGAAATTACGTCATATTGGTCGAAAATGCTACGGTTGAGAACGGTTAAAAAATATTATGAATCAATACACTCGGCTCTTTTATATAGTTCTACGAAAAAATCGTCTAATATAAGTATATTTTATACAAGGTCCGTAGTTCATGCAAATTTACGGTTTGCATCCAAAAAAAAATTTGGAGTTTTTATTTTATTCCCCAATAAACAATACGGCAAATATACAAAAACTTTTTTGTTAAAAAATAATTGATAACAACGATTATTCGTCATCACTATTAAGTACAGTCAACCCTCCGATAGCGTTCACTTCTATAGCGTTTGCGGCGGTTTTTTGTATAGCGTTCACTCGGCAGGAGCGTCATTAAAAATATAAAAATGGGTGAAATGTTTGATTTGCTTCAAATCGCAAAGAAAGTTAAAAAAACCTAACCCCAAATTTTGTATGGGTGCCTAACTTTCTAAAGCGTTTTTTTCTATAGCGTGGTCCCTATCTGAATTGTAGGTTTAATGCCATTTTCTTTTAGCATGACCCCATTTCGTCGGCTTTGAATGTCCGATCTGATATAAATCCCTTATTTTTATTTATAAATAAATATTTTGACAAATTCTATGTTGACCGCTGCAATTTCTCCTCGAAGCTTTATATTATGTAGTGAGAATCGCTTCTTAAAATCTTCATCATTTACTAATAATTTCTTTTTGAAATGATCGTCTTCCTTCAGATGTTGGTTACTTGCTTCTTAATAAATGTTCATACCTTTTTGTTTCCCATTCACAGGTATTTTATTTATTTATTTGACTACTATGGATGGATGGCACAACAGAAGGATTCCAGTTCACTCATATAAAGATTTGATAAAGATTCTAAAGATGCAAGGGGAATAAGTCTCTCACACTAATATTCCCCCCAGTGTTAAAGCACGACACTGATTAATTTTAATATTATTTCAGTTGGATTGAAATTTATATTATTCGTTTTATAATTATTTATTCAACGAAGGATAGATGGCATTAAATTAATTAATTCCAACACGGCAAATACATACATATATATATATTTATAAAACTTGCGGAGGTAATGGGTCTCTTCCTTTTACATCCTGGTCATTATTATAAAGAATTCCCTGAATTAATAGTTTTCGTCGGACACCTATCCGAGTACTAACTTAGCTCAGTCGATAATGTAAGTTAACATTATCGAAATAATATGCACGTAACCTACTAGTCATAAAAATGGTTTATGTCATTACAGTCTTCTATCCAAATCATGATTAATTTCTACTTACTGATTACTGGACGTGTACGAACAATATATTTTGCACAAATGCAATCTGCACCTCTAAATATAATCCTGTGACTACATATATTTAGAGATGCAAAAAATGATAAAAAGCAGATTTACGCATATAAAAATATGCATGAGCAAAAGCTATAATGCTTAGAGCAATATTTATTAATCCTGTCATACTATATATTAATATAAGTCAGGAGTTTATAGTTATACGAGCCGCACTTATTGCCGAAAGTTTTTTCTTATTAATTATCATATGCCAGTCACAAAAATTGCATATTCAAATAAAAAAAAAATGAATATACTGTAACTCAAACTTAATGATCCTAAAATCTAAAAACTGGTAAAAAATAAAAAAATCTAAGATTGGTAAAAAATAAGTCTTAAAATTAAAGAACACTATGTAAATAAAATTTATTTTGATATTTGAAGCTATCGTTCATCGATTTCACTAACAGTGTTTTTCACTAAAATGATTAGATTACATTTTTTGACGAATTTAATGAATCTTACTTCGACTAGAATCTAACTCTGGCCTTTTTAATAAAATGCTTCACTTCCAAGAATTTTTATTTAAGTCAATTTTTACAGAAATTTAGAACGATACATCGTTGTTTAGCATTTATGCACATGCATTTTATGTATTTTCTTTCAATTATAAAAATGTTTTGATCAGGATATAATTTGAATTGCAAACACCTAATTGGAGGAGACATTAATGCCAAAATAATAAATATATTTATAACAATGTTACATACGATTCGTACTGTGTTCAGAATGTAGAACGCGACAAACGAAGGTTTGAATCGTTTTGTATTTTATAGGTTTGTTTTAAAAACATCGAAAGCAACTATGCACGACTCTGGTACAGTTATCGTCGTGTTTTTGCGTATTGATTCGTTTTTCAAGGTGTACTGTTATTAATCATCGTGCGCTAGCTACTTTGAATTACACGAATTCTCGATTCCCACGAACGTTGCTGAACGGAAGATAAGTTGCACGAGGATGTTGCCTTGGACTTAGCAAAGGTCGTACCAGCGTCGCAACTATAAATTCATTTTTAAACGCAGTCTAGGCCCCAGACGAGAGTCCTTCTGGTGTATATAACCGAGCAGGTGTTTGCATGACGGTATAATGATGATGTTTTTGATGTTTTCTGCAATCTGAGGATTTGCCGCAGTCATGCCGAGGTGACCCAGCTGTCCGGAGATTAACATGACTTCTTAATCTTGCGTCAGTCCCGTCTGTTTACTTACATCCATAAGATCTGAGAAGGTTTTTGCGGCTGGTGCCCTCATTCTATTGTCTTTAGTATTGTTAAATTACGTATTTCTGTCAGATGATGACCGTTGTAATACACATTCTTATTAATCGAGACGTGTATATTGAATTCATAATACATGATTGTTAACAGTTGTTTATGGCCGTGATTTTGTCATTTTGCGTTATGATTTATATAGAGAATCATAACCAGTTTTCCGTATCTTTCTCTTTGGGTCAATGGCCAATAATTCAATTTTTTTTCACTTAAATCATGAAAATGTATATAAATAATATAGAATGTATAGTAATTATGATAATACTATATAAGGTACGTTTCAAGAATTCATTCGTATTGATATTCTTACGAGATCGACCTTGTTATTTGATTTTATAAAATGATTACTCTATTATCAGATTTTCTATAATATTTGATGTTCTGTGTTTACTCTTAGCCTTCTCATTTTACTACTTTTAAATAACCTTTTTTCCAGTTAGATTTGAACAATGCTTTATAAAAAAAAGTATAATATGCAGAGAATTGAATCATTGACCTTATTTGAGAGGATCAAGGATCTTTAATAAATATGCTTAAAACATAAATTCATGTAATTTAGCGACATGAAAGCGGTTTCAATGAACAGACAAGGCCAATCTTGTCCAGAGGGCGCAATACTCTTTAATTTTATTTGAGATATAAATTTGCGGAAAGTTTAAGCTTTTTATTAAATATTTCAAGTGTAATTAACACCGACGTTATGATCATTATGCGATAGCATTATATTTTAATTATCCACACTAATTCATGGTTGTTTTAAACGCATATTTGTCAATTATCAAAATGCTGCAGTGACGCGCATGCGCTCTCAACTTATTCTGTGACGTGGGTCATGATAATATCGGAGATTTTCAAGGGTAATTGATGGATTTTTTTCCGTGCTCGTCGGACTTCCTGAAATTCTTAAAAAGTCGGCCTTACTTTACCTTGTGGTTGAACCTCACCTTTGTCGGTCATGTAACGTCCACTGGCGACATTGACTCGGCATTTTGCCTCTACATGGTATCGTTATTGGATCAGGTTCTTCAATGTACAATTTCATCGATCATTCTTTGTCTGTCCGGCGTGTTATTGTCTTGGCGTTAAATAATCGAGTTTCCTACTAGTTTCCTCGTTCTTTAATATTGAATAGCAATGATTTTCTACGCAAAATCAAGATTGGTTTAAAAAAAAATAGATTGTCTAAATTAGTGTTTCCCAACATTTTTTCGCGGACCATTAACACGTAAATAAAAATGGTTTTACTATTCAATATTTTTTTAATCTTATACTGTGACAGATGGACATATGTAACTATAATTAACAAATATACTGATAACGATATAACTGATACGATTAAATTGAACAAAAACAATAGGGTTTTTTAATAAACTAATGCGAAACCTGCTGTTGCATCTTTGTTAATATATAAGATATTCTTGGCTGCAGTGCTGTCTCTGACAGACGAAGTGCTGCATTCATGTCCAGTCTATTCCTTTGTTTCGATTTTATTGAGGACATGGATGAAAATGCTTTTTCGCATGAATAGGTTGTTGAAAACGACATTAATAAATTTCTAGCTCTACAGCTTAAATATGGATATTCATCTTCCACTGATATCCAAATCTAAGGTAATGTTAATGTTTTTTGTCTGGATATCAGAGTGACATCCGAAGACAACTCTATTAATTGTTCTTTTTCTCTACTCGTAAGAGTACATGAAATTATGTCCTCCATGAAGGGATTATTAATCCAAAGATTTCCCTTTTGAGGATCCTCATTTTCGGGATAATAATGATTCAATTTTAGTACCAATGCCTTCAAGTGTTGACTTATTACATTTAAAATTTATTACCTTTCCTGTCAACGTCAGCAGCAATTAAAAATTCTTGAAAAAGTGGAAACATTTCTAAATCCTCCACTTGTATACGACAATCCCAAAGAACCAGCTTCTTTTTAAATGCATCAACTTTATTTCTCAATTTAAAAATATTTGTACAAAACCCAACCCCTGGAGAGAAAGATTAGGATCATTAATTAGACTCAATATGTCTCCCTTATATGCGAGTTTACTCATCCATTCCTCGTCCCAAAAATGTTCTAATAGGGCGGAGTTTTTCTCTCATAAAATGTTTTGCTTCTTCCCTTAATTCAAAGTGACGTGAAAGAACCTTTCCTCTCGCACAGTAACTAGAACGTTCTTACGTTCATGGATCGACTACGAATTTCATTTATAATCTTCACTGCGTCGTTCATCACTGTGTTTGGCTCCGGAGAGAGCTTTGTTGCAACTAGAATCTCGGTGAGTTATACAGTGAATGGACAACATATCTGGATGGGCAACAGTCTTTATTCTTGCAGCTACACCTGAGAGATCTCCAGTCATTTATTATATTATTAATAGTGAGAATTATTATTTAACAATTACAAAAAATACAAGTAAATGTGTAAGCGAAAAAATCCTATATTTAATATTTTGCAATGTCTTGAAATTTGGCATATTATTTGCGGCCCGGCGGAAAGTCTCTGCGGCCCGGTACCGGGCCATGGACCACCGGTTAGGGAACGCTGGTCTAAATGACACAAATTCAATGACCTGTGTATGTTCTATTCTTATTATGATTATTAGATATTTTTTCCTAATACCTTTTTTCATAGACATCTGCCGAATACGAAATTGCTGATTTGAATTTTCTTATATTATTTTATCACGCAAGCTTCTATATTTTGCTGTTATTGTCTTACTCTAAGGTCAAAATAACTATTTATAATATTTTGCTATATTGCCTACAAGAGAAATCCTCGATTTATACTTTCATTCAACGAAAAATGTATTTTTTTATTTGTATACATCACCAGAAGTTCCCCGGATGGATTATTATATATAGTATCGTATGATCACCAGCTGAGAGAACTAGAATGCGGTGTAAACAAAACCAGAATATCTTAAAATATTCCTCTTGTTTTTATAAATGCATCTTGTTTCAGTTTAACGATCGCATAATAGGGTCAATCGCATACATTATTGTTGTCTAAAAAATCTTTGTGTTTGTTGTATGAAAATTTAAATTTTGTCAAATATACTTTTATTTTATCTCTCAACCATTTATTTAATTCTGAAATCGAATAATTTACTTTTTTTAAGCAGAAGAAGCCTCGGTTAAATGTCATTTCATATTTAAAAAGTAACAGAAAATGACCATTTGATAGATAGGGATACTGGATGAGAATCGAATCATACAACGTACTTAAATGCCTTTCAAAATTCAATAAATATAATATACAAGTGGATCATTGTTGGAGGCATAATAAGTCTTTAACTAACCTATAACTTAGGATCGTTTTCTTCGCGAACCCTTCATCTTCAGTGATATGGAAGCTTTTTGAGAAGTAGATCAAATTTTTTTTTAAATAACATCCTGTGGGTCACTAAGTCAGTTTACAAACTCTTCTTCTGAAGGAGGTTTTCCATGGTAGAAATGCAATAGCAGCCATAATATTATTTTTTGGAATCAAAAAAGTTTTAAAAATATTAGATCGTGAATGATTATATTTTTTTTATTAGCAAGAAAAATTCTCTCCTTTCTTCGCCTGTTGAGAGGTTTGAATGCAAATCAAATTGACCCTTTTAAAAATTAAGTTAAACAATTAAATATTTTTCAATAAATATACATAGACGTGTGCGTAATCATGTGTCATAATCAGTGTTTCTGTTGATGCTTCCGTGGAGGCCAGGCCAGTGGTTTGCCAGATTTCTATAATGATAAACAAACGTAGCTAGAGGGAAAATGTAAATTCGGGGCTAGATTTCGGGGCACTGAATACAGCGGACCCATTTTTTTACGTTTTTGAAAGAACTGATAAAAAAATGTATTTATATATATCATCATCATCATCATCATTTGCCAGTCACGAGGCTCCCTTTCTGTGTCCATACCGCGGGGACCCGAGCCGTCTTGGTATGCGGTTTTTTATAAAGAGTTTCCCTCTCTTGGCCATTGCTGGCATTGGACGTACATCTTCTACCATGTTGGTATCGGATTTTAATTCTCTCTAACTGTGTCCAGGTAAGTAGGAGGGGTCGGTTCTTGCATTCGTTTGTTCTCTTCTCTAAGGCGTTATCTGCTTATAACGAGTCACGAGTGACAAGTAGCGAGCGACCACAAACACACACCTATATAGATATACACAGGCATACATATGCACATCTGCCCAAAACGAGTCTCAAGTAGCCGGTCGCAAGTGATTATTAGCCCTGTCGCACAAAAGCAATCCTTTCATCATGGGAAAGACCTCTTCAGAGAGGGAGGGGTCCTCTAAAAAGAAGAAAGAGGAGCGAAAGTATCGAGACTAGACCGATTATTGGTCAACAGATTAGGGTTTTCCTTCACAGGGTATATTTATATATATAACCCTCCGAAAGTCGAAGACAACCAGAAATTATTTCTACAACATTTTCATTATTATTAAATTAACTATTACTTTTTGTTTCAGGTGAGTACTGGCATCTGGATACATTTACTTATACGCAATAAACATATGGTAAGTTTAAGAAAAATGGATCTGCAACCGCATTAGGATTTAATCTTTACGAGATGCAAAAGTCCCTGATAATAATTTTATTCTATCGTTGTAATAAAATTAGTTTCTGTTCACGTTAATTTCGTCTTTTCGGTTCAATGCTCATTCCACTTTGCTCAGCCAAATGAGATTAATAACGAGTATGTGAAGGAATTAGTCGATATCAATCCCTGCCATAGACCAGAAACAATGCAAATATTCTTTGAATAGCAAAATCTGCTGAATCAAAACCCACATGCAGTTTGAATTTAACATCAACTGAAAGAGGATTACGTCACCAAAAGTATTCATACGCAGTTTATTGCTGAAGTACAGAGAAAACTATACTCTATCTTTAAAGTTTCCATTCCAAATCATTTAACGAAATACAATTTGATGGGATCGGAAAGATGTCGACTTTTATGAGCTTCTGCACACGTTTATAAATTATCGTACACTTCATGTACGTTCGAATACAGTGTGGCAAATTAAATGCAACAATCTGCTAAAATCGCCCAAAACTAGTTAATCATAGAGCTACCAGATCACTTATATGCAAATGCGACAGAAGCTTGTCGATGTTTGGTAGTTCTGCTACATCCCAACCATATTTAAACTTGTTTCGATGTTTTGACTAAAATTCACTGAATTCAAGAAAATATCTTTTTGACATCGAAGGGCGATGTGAAAATTGAAGTATGTCGTTGTTCGGCAGTCAAAGGGTTAGGTAAGAGTTAACTAGAATTAAGATAAAAATATTTGTGCCAAGATTTTTTTTATTTTTCTTCTTGACGCTATCAGCTGGCAACATTCGTGTCATCAGCCTTTTGACAAACCATCGTTCGATTGGTCGTATTTTGTTTTATTATAAACCGGTCCTGTATCACTTTTGTGATGCGATCTCCACCTTGCACCCACCGCGACTGTTCTAGTGTTGTTATACTCCGATTGAACTCTGGCTCCCGAATCTGGTTCTGTATAGTCTGTGCTGTTGTTGCAACACGGTTCTGTGAAGCAAGAATAGATAGATGCAACCAACACCCACGTCTGCAATGCTCACCAGGCCGTCTATCCACAACAGTTAGATGTGTATGCGAGTTTACCCAACTCTAGCATTGTTCCAAAGGTGAGCGCGATCGTGTGGTGTAACGCCATTTTCTCTTTCTTTACAATTTCGCAAAGCCGTCATCCAGAGAGCCGACAAAGCGTATCTCTAGATATGTGGCCGGGTTATGTTTATTCATAATCGTATGCGCGTCTCATCAACTCGGGAGCAATGATCACTGATTCACGTTTCGTTCGATCTGTGTTTGCTTTTTGATTTGGTATGTGGCATAAGTGGTTATCTTTTTCGTCATGTAATCATATATTTATCATCCAGCTAATAATCATATATTTATCATCCAGCTAATAATCATAAATTATTTTATTTTCTCTATAGCAATCAAAAATATTATAAACTATATTTTTCGCAACGAATTTTCCGGAAAATATTTGGTTTGAATATTTGATAAATTTTCCCTTCCAAGTGTGGTTTAAAACTCGGCTGTATCAAAAATAGTTATATATCGAGTAGATAGATGTCGCTAGCGAGAAAATGCTATATGAATTTTTATCGAGTCGATAACGCGGAATGGATTTTTATCGACATCGCAATGATTTTTTTCCAATAATTAATTCATAATAAAATATGGATTTATTGCGGTAGTCTTATCGATTTTTTCAAGGCAACACAAGGCCTGACATTTTTACAGTCATTGTCGAGGCCCCTAACAAGTCACGAACGTCAATCATCAAGCAATTCTACATATTTACACTATATAAATAAATTTGATATGATTGCTTATAATATTCTTACGATAAATCGATTGAGAAATATTTATATTTCCCGCTTTGTAAAAACAGACTGATCTAAAAACAGTTATTAAATACGAAACTGGCAGGTAGTAACCGCAGATATAATTAATTAAGAATATTTCACGCTAGTGATAATATATCTTTTCAAACTACAATTTAACTTTGCGGAAACGTGATAATTGATCTTCGTGTGCTATTGTAATTGTTGATACTAATCATGTTAATGGTTATTGCAATTACTTTTATGTCATTACTAACAATTGCGCGGGTCACAAATCAGCATTTATTACATTTTATAATATCCATGACATTTACACAGATGTTTATAACATTATAAATTAAATATATTTAGTAAGTCTAAACATGGTACAATCTCGATTCTTGTTTGAAGGCTGTAACCATGTGTCACATGCTGTATTAAAATTGTTTAAGTTCCGGATATCATTACATTGTTGAATCCGTACGGCCAAACTACCTTGAGCTTGATTAATTAATGAGGTAACATCATATTCGTTTAGCATTGCATTAAATAGAACAAATATTCGTGTCGTGATATGTGTTTAGAAGAGATTTAGAATGTGCTTGTCGACTCTCGTGCCTCGTAAAAACCTTGATATGTACGTTTATTATCTGAAAAACCTGTTATGAAACTTATATATTGACATTCTTGCTGTAATATAATTATCAAATACTATTAACCTGCAAACTGCAATTATTATATATAAATTATTCTTCATCACTCACTGTGCAAGTTGTCTGTGACACCACGCATTCTTGGATTTTAGTTTAAATATATTTTTAATCGATTGGCTTACATTAGCATTTATTACAAAATCGATATTGTCGAATCACACCTAAGAAAATTTTTTCAGTTTTATTTTCGCGATCGTGCTTACATGTAAAGAAATAATTTTCTCGTTTCAGTCAAGCAATTTAAAAATATTATTCTATGTAACATAATTTTTCAAGGGACTCTAAAAATTATGATTCAAGGAAAACAATGTGTCTTGGTCCACTGTTCGGCCTAGGGTTTCAGGCGATGATCCGGAACTGAAGATGGTCCCTTGCTGTGTACACTAGTAAACTTGACTCGCTATCAGTTATTCACTCCTTATATGAGTATCCATAAATTATAGTTAATGGTGTTAGTACAAGTCGTTTCGCTGTATTGTCTGTCCTGGGTTTTTTCAACATCTTTTCATAAAATGAATCTTGCGGAGAGCCATGGTCCGAAATACAATTCTTCACCATGATACCGGTATTCTGTTGATCTCGGCGATTTTAAAGCCCTTAGCGCTTAGATTTTTAATCGTTTACAACAACAATACAATTAATTCTCTATCCAAATACGGCAAAAGAACAAGGTATCGTCGCCCGAAATAATACTCGACGACGATATACCAGAACAGCCTGATCATCGAGCACAATAAAATGTTCCCCGCCTAAAACTTAGGATTATATCCCGTCAGTAGATTTACTTAGCTTTTCCAATATAGAATATTAATTCCATAACCTTGCAGCGCGGTAAAATACTGATTTCCAACTTCACTCTAATTTCTCCGCTCCCTAAATATTCCTTAACCTCCAGTATAAAAAAAAAAAACCATGATGCCGGAAAGAATCAATAGACTATGGCTCGCTCCAAATTTTTAATTAGGCACATTATCTTTCAACCTTATGACTTATTTTCCGTCATTACGCTAGAACAGGGTTTCCTAAACTATGGTCCGCGGAACACTGGTGTTCTCCAAAATAGGTGTTCCGCGGACCCAAAATAGGTGTTCCGCGGAGCCTAAAGAGATATTTCACAAAAATTCTTCTGATACGTCTATCATCGAAGAAGAAAATAATCCAAAAACTGTGATTTCTTCAAAATCGGATATTGAAAAACAAGTGTCATCTATGAAGAGACCAAAACGGAAGCATGATGAAAGTTATTTGAATTTTGGATTTACGTATATTGGCAATTCAGATGATCCTGATGCATTGTGGGATTTGTGTCAAAAAATACTCACAAACAGTTCTTTGGCTCCAGCTAAACTTCGCAGGCACTTTGAAACGACATTCTGATTAAGGCGTTTGAAAGACATGTGCATTTCAAGAGACAACGTGACCTTTTCACCAAGTCCAAATTTTAAATGATTACAATGGCTAAAACTGAAAATGAAAATGCAACAGAAACGTCTTATCGCGTGAATTATCGTTTTGCACCTAATGGTGAATCTCATACAATTGGAGAGACACTCATTAGGCCATGTGCGAAAGACATGCTGTCATGTGTTCTTAACCCTTTCAGTGCGGGGCGCATGACGTACATGCGCATACAAATCGTGTCCAGGGTGCGGCCGCATATCGTACATGCGCGAGATTCTTTAATGAGCAGGCTACTAAAAAAAATCAACAGCTGATGAAGCCGTGAAACTGATAAACTATGTAAAATCTAGACCACTTAAATTCAGATTATTTAAAATTTTGTGCGATGAAATGTGTAGTGATCATAAAGCACTTTTATTACATACTAAAGTGAGATGACTATCCATAGGAAAAGCACTGAAATGAATTATTAGGCTTTCAAATTGTTAACAAATCCTTCCTGGTTGATATATCTTGCACATCTGGCGGATATTTTTACAAAGTGCAATGATCTATTAACTTATCATTACAAGGAAAAAGTATTACAATTTTTAATATAGTTTTTTACGTCAAATACACCCGTTTGCAAATCAAATGCATCCTTTTACAAATCAAATGCACCATTTTGCGATTCAAGTGCATCTTTTTACAAATCAATTACAACTTTTTACAAATCAAATGCACCCTTTTAAAGATTATGTAAAACAATTAAATATTTTTCAATATAAAAAACTGGTTCCACTGTATTTATAAAAGTGTTCCGCCAAAATTTTCAGGTTTGCCAAGTGTTCCGTCGCTGAAAAAGTTTGGCAAACCCTGCGCTAGAATATAAACTTTATGTGGGAAAAATAGTAAAACTAATTATCGTTTTGAAATGTGTAAAAGATGAATAAAAATGTGATTGCAACCATTTGATTGTATTTAAGTTAATAAAAGTACACACGGAGGACATAAGTAACCTGTGACAAACAAAATCTGGCACAAGGACAAGGATTTTTAGTCGAGAAATCCAAAAACAGTAATTGCGGGATTATTTAAAGTTATTCTAGGCTAGGCTATAAGACATTTATATTTTTACCGCCTAACTGAAATATTTATACACCAATCCAAAATTGATTTGTTTTGTTGAATTTACCTTTTTCGTAATCACTGATGTTGTCAAAAAAAGATCTTGCGGTGCTATAGTCCGTCCATCAACCTGAGATAATCTTTCAGATCATGGCTTGTCATTAAGGTCAATATCGCTAGCTTATTTTTGAATGTACTCATTGTTTGCACGTTTTGTGAGAAACTGTATATTTACCAAAAACGTTCATCAAATTTTAGTCAGTTATGTAATATTTGATCTTGTTGGAATTTATAGAAAATGGGATGCCGTAAATTAACTTTATCAAAGACAAGTTTACGCGAAGGAGTGTCTCACTTAATACTAAGATGATGAAATCATCGTTTCATTAAAATTAGAAGAGCACACATACAATAATAAAAACGGTCATATAAATCTTAAACTAACATGCACATACGTGTTAAACTTGAGATACAGCTTTCTGATGACCCGATATATTTTATATGCTATTTTTAAGGTAGCATGGCTAACATTTTATGCATCCAAGAATACGCTTTTAAATCTTAACCTGATTGTTGACGTTTTATTTTAACACCCTTGAGTTATTCTCGCATTTAAATTTTATTTTTTTTCTGCTAATTGTTATACGAAAAACATTCATTTTATCCCAATGACATTCATTATTTTTCATTGTTTGACATTGGTAGGATAGCATTGAACATATATTAATATTTAAACAAATTATACTAATGCGATTAATGTTGGTATATTCACTATTAATCAACTTTAGTACTGCCTCGGTCTTTTCAACGACAGTTTTCTCTTCCATTTATCATCTTGTCGAGTCGGAATAGACATCATTCAGCGACATCTTGAAAATTAATTTAATAGTTTTTTTTTCTTTTACTCCATTCATATCACAAAGCTTTTATTTATTGAACATGATTTGTTCTCGTCACGGGCAAAAAAATAAGTAGTGCTTCCAAAACGCGTGATGCTAAAAGAAAGTTATTTTTAACCCAATTGAGATCATGTTCGTGTTTTTAATTTTTGTATTTAATCGAGTGATATCGCCAGTTCGAATAACCAGTTGGAATTAGTGTAAGTTTTTTAGCTCCCAATCCAAAAGATCTTGATGTGGTATTTTATACAAATGTCGAATGAAATATTGATATTACGTCCACCGGTAAGTTCGGTCCATTTCTGAATTAAGAGAAAATAATAAACTTTCAATATATTAATATTTATTGAACAATATAATATCCACCTCTTCTAAGCTTGATCGTAATTTTATTTTAATCCCATTTCTGTAGATTATCACTTGCAGGTGAAATTCTAGCAGTGTTTTTATTGCAAATGCTCTATTTTTCCTCTCAAAAATATTTTCCGACAATGATCGGATCGTGGCAGGTTCTGAGACGTTCACTAAAAACGTTCATCAAACTTTAGTCGCTTCTGTAGCATTTTACCTTGTCGGAAATCATGCAGAATGCAATCCCATAAATACACTCTATCAATAGATGCATTTACGTGAACAAATTTTATTTAACACTGAGTTCATATGTAGAAATACAATGCTATTAACACTCAAGCACCCGCTGTTTTCAGGCGAAACCTACACCTAAACCCGCATCTTTTTATCGATCTTGCGATTTTGCGCGGCTCTGTAAAAAATGGTTAATAACTTTTTTCCTATTGGAGATAATTTATTAAAAAAAGAAGTATTATACGTATAGTATACTTATATTAGATATTTTAGACGATAAAAAACGGATAGATATCTGTATGTAGTATGTAGGTAATTTTAGCTTTGTAATAAAGGATGTGACGGGTTGTGCCACATAAATATTCCAAAAAAGTTATTTTGTTGAATGAATAAACAAAAACCTAAATTCGTTTCCAAATGATGTGTAAGTACTGAAGTTTTGATCCAATTAACGGCTGCCTCTGGGCGACAGTTTTTAACCATAAATAAAATACATATGTCATATATTTTCCCACAAAGGCGCAGAGTGCTGAATGATATCAGTCCAGTCGTAAAACTTTAAAAGAAAGCCTTTTGTAGCGCATTAGATAGCACGTTTCGTGTGAATCCGCGTTAGTGCGGGAGCGGGTGTTTACCGTTTACGAAAATTTCCGCACTAACGCGGGACCGGGTCCTTGAGTGTTAAGAGCAGCCATAAATATTAGTAACGTATACGTTCATATCTGTTGAGATTTGTAATGACATTATTGGACAGAACTAACCGGTAAGCAGCAGTTGCAGTTTTCTTTGTTATGATTTTGTATGTGAGATGACGTATCTCATAGTTTTCCTTGTTGAAGATGTCAACCCAGGGTCGAAAATGTCCTATTAAAAGACAATTTAGCGTGATGGCTCAGCGGCTCAATTTAGCTCATTATTTTCATTGATTCAAACTTATTATCTAAAATTGGCAATAAGCGAACTGGGACATGTAGATTGATCAATTGACCCATATTTTCACTTATGTACGACATTGAAAGTGCATTCAGAGTAATTGAAATCTCTATATTGTTTTCACCATGGTACCACGTAACTACGGTGCACTGCCATCGCGCATGCGCAATGCTTCAGTGCAGTCATCGTATTTATATCAATATTATACGATCAGTGTTTGTACATTTGTTTAGATCGGGGTCTTCCAAACTTTTTCAGCGGCGGAACACTTGGCAAGTCCGAAAATTTTGGCGGAACAC
>JAGXCT010032246.1:0-14911 GCA_022495035.1 Philopotamus ludificatus | reverse complement strand
TTAATTAAAATATTAAAATATTCGTAGAACAGTATGTTTAAATTTTTGAAAATATTTACAGTCCTTGAATTGTGTATACGTATGTATATGCAATATTCATAGAATGATTGAACGCGCGGGTTGAACTAGCAAAACTCGTTTTGTCTAGAACCATTTTTTGCAGTGCTCAATATATTTTTTTTTGGCTCACTTTTCGACATTCTCCTTCCTTTTCCGTATCTAATGGTATATCCACTACATACGCGCCATTATTAAATATTTATTGATTTCTTTTATTTAATATGGGTTTTCGAGTGTGCTTTCACTAAAATAATTATAGTAGAACCTCTGTATTCATCATCAATCAGTCCCCGAAGTTACTTTACTAGTTTGTTTTTTATACAAAGCAAATGAATGTTGATTAAAAATAAGTTGGCAAAACTTTTTGTGTATTGAGTAGAGCTTGGCGATTGACAGAGTACACGGCAAATAGTGTAGTTAACAGTTTCTACAAAAGGATCGAGAACTTCTAAACACCTCGAAGCACCCCAAAATATAATGCTTCAGACGTGGTCTGTGGTTCGAAGTACCGCCTACTTCAATATATAATATAAGGCAAGACACTGCTCCATTTCTTATTGCCAAATCAAAGAACGTGATATTTGGACGCCTAATACTAAACTTGATAATAATTGAAGCAGATAAGGAGGAATGTTAAATTAAATGGAATATGAAATTAAAAATTAACTATAATTCAGTTCCACACGATTTAACAAAGAACTTACAGACCTTACAGTTGTTTTACGTGTTATTTATACACGGACAACATTTTTTTTTCAAGAAGAAAATAGTTATTGTTCGACCTTTCCTTCGTTTCGAGTTGCTTGACCCTCTTCTACGAATGAAATTTCCTTTATTATTTGTATTCATTGTTAAGCTTCTAAGGTTTTTCCAACTTCTCTAGACATAATTTCATCAACAAGTTGTGAGACCAAATTCTATGTCATTTTTAGATACATACTTGACAATAGCTTGGGTTGAGTTTATCATTTTGGAAGAGACTTATCTGCATATTTCACCAATTATCATTATATAGTATTTTTTTAAACGTCTCTACGACATCCTTTCAATACAATTCCAAAGAATTTCGATAATAATTTAATTTCCCGAGAAAAATTATCGGAGGCTTATTATTTCTAGCTTGCAACGCCTGCGCCAGGAGGCGAATATAAAAAAAAGTTTAATCGATGATCGAATCTAACTAATATTAAAGTTCCACTGTACTCTTATTTTTGATTGAACAATGGCAGATAAAGATTGTTAACAAAAAATACAATATTCTTACGTTTATGCAAAACTTTTCTTGCAACATAACCTTGAGCACAGATTAACATTGAATACATTTTCATTTTGCACAATGATGCGAATTGTGCATACACTTTCGTTATTTACAAATTCAGCATTGATTTACTGCATTTTTTCCTGGTATTATATTGAAAAATATGGGTTTAAATATATTCACAATGGTACAAATATTTGATTCTTAGCCTTTTATTGTTTTTTTTTAATATATCTGTGACCTCCGCTGCATGAAAATGTTTTTTTTTAATTGTACTCTGTCCTTATGGAAAATCTCGTTTGTTGGCAGCGCGAGGTAAGCTGCCGAACTTCTCTGACGATGGATTATTCTCATTCGTTCTTAGCCATTTTGACTTGGCATATCCAGCCTTTGAAGTAAGTCTTTTGTAATTATTAAAATAAAGCACAGGTATAATATTATAATTTGGAACAGTGCTGCAAACGGTACAAAATCAACTGATTAACCTCACCTGGCTGCCTGCATGTCATTCTTCGTTGATTAATATGATTTATATAGAAAATAACACGATTGTCTCGAGGCGATTCTGGTAAATCATTATTTTCAATTTTGTATGAAACCAAAGCGATTGAGGCCATTGACAGAGTAGTTAGGGTCAGTTACCGTTACGCGAACAGTTTTTTTTAGTCTTCAATTACTGCACGTGTTAAAAAAAATTAAACAGAATTTTACTCGTGTTTTTTAATCCGGTCATAAATTTTGATTTTTTCCCCTCGCTAATGAATGAATCCATATTTTTAAAGAATATCCTCGAAATATTTTCAGATTTATCAGTATTCCTAGCTTATAGTGACTGTAATGTCGGCAATTTTTCAGTTCGGATTATAGCGAGGATTTTCTTTTGCGGTGTTCCGGATTACGTTCGCAAAAATATGATGTAACCGGTATTAACGATTTATATATGAGAAGATCTAAAAAAATTTCATCCCTTTCTCTTTTTCTCGTGTCACATCGTTTTTTCAACACGCGTAAAACTTGTAAAACAAAATTGCTTTTACGTTAAACTGGTTATGTGTATTTTGTCCTTGGACGCATATGGTTCACCTCGATGGTTTAGTTTAACTGCGACTGTAAACCTTTATTTTGCACAGGGAATATAATATCAGAAAATCTTTTTCTAATTATTACGTAAAATATAATCGTATTATTTTTAATGATAATGCTACATATGATTTTATTGCGTAACTACGCGAATTATTTTATTTTAATTCACGCAGTAGAAAGTTAATTTCGTGATCAATGAAATATATTTTTTTTATTTATATATAACAAATTAATTTAATGAGGACAATATAAATAATTATGATGTACGTAATACCATAGGCGAAATTGTTCATCACCATTCGAATATCTGTATATAATATAATTATTATGTTTATTATCAGGTTTTGCATATTATTTTTGTTGATACGAATAACCACAAAATCTAGCTCTTTCTACCATGCTCTGCGCGATTTAATAAAAACACGTATGTTATTCCTGTTTAACTAGTTTATATGCGATATTTATAAAAATAACACATTTAGGTATGATTAAATTTTTGTATCATTATAAATTGAGGTTTTGCATAAAATTATTCTATACTATAATAGTGCCTGTTTACCTTTCGTTCTTGTCTGCCATTTGTCTTTATTTGCACATCGGTCAAGCAGATTTCTCCCCTGTACAACAACAGTGATCACGGTCACTGTTGTTGTACAGAGTCAAGTGAATATGAATACTACCAAAAATAACAAATTACAACAACAAAAAATCACGTAATTTTTGATATTCAGTGAAACCTCGACCCATTGTCTTTCAATGGACTCTCCAATAGAAAACGACGAATCCAGGATTATCAATAACAGAAATGTCTGTCATCTTTCCGTTCCCCATTTCTTTTAGGACAGACGTTTCTGCGTTTAGCGGTCCATGAAATCTCAGTAGGCGTCGCCAGCAAGACACTCACGGGCGTCAAAATTTGTTTCTTCATATCATCCTGTTTTCCTTTATGGCTCAGGTTTTTACGCCGTATTTAAAATGGAAAATACCATACTGCACCAACAGTTTTTTGTCTTTTTTGATATTCCCCTGTTTTTCTTAACACTCAAGGACCCGGTCCCGCGTTAGTGCGGAAATTTTCGTAAACCGGTAAACACCCGCTCCACTTTAACGCGGGTTCACGCTTATGTTATCCTAATGCGCTACAAAAGGCTTTCTTTTAAAGTTTTACGACTCGGCACAGTTTCATTCATTGCTCTGCATGCCCTTTGTAAAATATATGACATATGTATTTATTTATGGTTGAAAACTGTCCTTGAAATAATAGATTATTTGGATCTAAAACTTTCCAGTACTTACACATCGACTGTAACGAATTTAGATTTTTGTTTATCCGTTCAACAAAATAACTTTTTTGGAATATTTATGTGGTACAACCCGTCACATCCTTTATTACAAAGCTAAAATTACCTACATACTACATAAAGATATGTATTTGTTTTTTATCGTCTAAAATACAATAAATCCTCATTTTCATCTAATTATTCTAATAATAAAAGTATACTATACGTATAATACTTCTTTTTTTACCAAATTATCTCCAATAGGAAAAATGTTATTAAGCATTTTTAACAGAGCCGCGCAAAATCGCAAATCGATAAAAAGATGCCGGTTTAGGTGTAAGTTTCGCCTGAAAACAGCGGGTGCTCAAGTGTTAATAGACATTGCATTTTTAGTCTTCTTATTTCTGGCTCACATTTTTCGTTACTTGCAAGTAGTGATCCGAGAGTAGTTGTCGTGATCCGAATAAAGAGTAGTGATCCGAATGTATTCTTCAACCGTCTCCGGATCCGGAAGATTAGCCGATCTGTAGATTGCTTCTATAGTCGTCTTCATCATGGTCAAAAGTGTGCGAGTGTATTGGGCTCTGTCCATTTTTAACTCTTCGTCTAATAATTTTGTCTGTGTTTCTCATAACTTATACATATTGATAAATTGAACATATTTAATTAAATTAAAATTTACGCTGTCACCCTCGGTACAGTCACAGCGCCGGCTTAAAACTGTGGTGGCCGCTGATGCATATGTTGCTTCATCACGGGTTCGATCATTGATGACCGCATGATGCATATGCTGCATCACCACGGGTTCGATCATTGATGGCCAGCAATGCAGCATACGCATCATACGGCAATGCAGCATACGCAGGGGGTAGTTTTTGCATAGAGCCATTTATATTTACGAGATAGAACATTTTTTGTTATTGTTTTACGTATATTTATTTTATTTTTGAATATTTACGTACTTTTTATTTATCAATTATAAAGGTAAATCGGCGCCCCCTAGCGCAAGTTTTCGGTAATTTGAGCAGCCACCATAGTGTTAATGTTTGCTTTGTAGCTCTCTAGTTGACGGCCCTCGAGTGGTTGACAGATTTTGGGGAAAACACATGTAATAATAGAACTAAGACAAAATTAAACTGTTCAAACATATATAGCTATGTATATACTTAGCATAAGCATAATAAGAAACGAAAATAGAAAACAAGTATTAATATATAGAAAAAATAATGTAAAGTAAAAGTACAAGAAAAGCAAATAGTGAAAAAGTAGAGGAAATATTAGAATTACAGAAAGCTATCTTAACAGGTTACATTGATGAACCAGACACAGGAGCAAAGAAGCCGTTAATAACTTTTATATTTATTATATAGAGAAGAAAAGAAGAAACCCAAGCTAAAATTTGCTAAGAAGTTGATAATTTCAACTGTTTGAAGCTTAGTTGAATATCATTGTTTTAAAATGTTAAACAAGAGGTTTGAGTTTAATTATTATTGTTATCTACTACTTTTTTAGTGGGAAGTAAAACTGTTTTTAAGTAGGGGAATTCTATGGAAGGATTGAGAGTATTTAGGGTCATAGTTAGCCAGAGAGAAAACAGATAATTATATATAGATCGTTGTGTATGTTGCGAATAAACCAAGGTGAGCTTGTAATTGTGCGTAGGGTGATATTTATTTTGCTCTGAATTTTGTTTATATGTGTAAAATGTGCCGAGCCCCAGATCTGGGAAGCGTATAGAATTTGAGGACGGATGATGGCATTATAAATAAGTCTATAGTCGTCATATTCTTTTTAATCTGCATTAAATTTAGAAAATTTGATTATCTTTTTTTAAGTGTCACGCATGCCATCAAAATAGACAGCGTTCGTTTGAGGACATGATCTTGAAACACTATTATGTACCAGCGTGACCGGCTTTCGTCGGTCATTGAACATCAGCGACCGATGTTACCGACATCCGATCTGAATTTGGGTCAAGATCGAACGACCAGTTCCCGTGCACATCTCGCCAAATCCCATTTTTAATGCAGCTGCACTGGACATACATATATATTTATAGGCCAGTTACATTTAATTTTCATTGAATATCACATATTAAATTATAATTTGTCTGAATTTTGACATTACACGAGTCTGTATGCACGTTCTATCTGTAGCTATATTGGGTCAGCAGGTGCAATGCAAAAAATACATGATAGAAATCACGAAACCGACCGTGATGCAATTATTCGATAAAATTATTGGTTTTGCAAAATTTGCGCCTTGCCAATTTCATCGATAGTTTCCGACAGTGAAAGTTGTTCGTGATTAAACTATCCGCTCGATGATAAAAAAATATAATTTAAATTAAAATTTTGCACATACGATAAAAATGGACTAACCCAGAGGATTAAATTTAGCAGAATAAATTGGCTCTGTTGTCACTTTCTAAACCAGTATAATAAATTAGTTTTTACAATATTCATTTTATTCTACACTGAATCATAAATATTTCTAAATATATTTTATTATGTTTTAATGTTGTTTATATATGTCATTCATAATATATTTATCTGATTTGACACATCAGGCGATTCATGTTTTTTTTTTTACATAAGTTGTCAAAATATGTCATTTGTAAACAATTCTGACGTTTATCTGTTGGAAGACGGGCAATTAGCAGAAACTGACCAAATAACACATGCAAGATTACTCATTCCGCTAGACACTTTTTATTTACATAACTTATCGACATCTTTATTTTTTATCTTCTGTTTTGGAGTTATTGCGTAGTTGGGTGTTTTTTTTTAAGTACGCATTTGGTTTTTAAATCGCACATTTTCAGAATAACAATCATTTGTCAATTTTATACTTAACTACCTATAATAGAAGGATGGATTATAAAAAATAATTTATCCCAAACTATTCGTTTATCACTGTTTTGTTTATATGAACGCTGATAATAACTCAAATAAACACAAAACTTTTAACAAATTTTCTAATTTTAAGAAAAGCTCTTATATTTTGTTCTCAATTATGATTTTATCCAAGCACCACATGATTTAATCATCTTTACGTTACTGGCATGTTTTTCGCTTGTACTCGCGTAAATTCCAATGCGTAAAATGTGTTTTTTAAACTAAAAGCGTACTGTCATTTAATGTAAATATCGCATGGTAGCACGGATATCTCAAAAACCACATTTGTTAGTGAGATTTAGTAAAAACTTGACGCAATCTATGTTCGAAGCTGTACAGTGTACATACCTATTGCATCACTGCGATAATTGTTCAATTGGTTTCAAAACCTCAATAAATGTCTTACCAGATAAACTAATGTTATTATTTATTTATTATTATTAAAAGAAAATGCGTGGTTGGCATTACGGAGTTATCCAATTCGCCAAACACCCAGAGGAAAAACGTAAATTGGGGGTACTTAAATAAAACGGGATTGTAAAAGTTGAACGCAAATAGCGGGAAACCGTGAATTTCGGGCACATAAAAACGGGGTATCACTGTATTTTATCATTGTTCAGCAGTCGAGGTTTAATACGCTCCATATAATATATAATCGTTGACCCAAAAATTTGTCCCCACCACGAAACAATGCATTGCACATTATTGCAACTTCCCGAATTCTAAAAAAAATCAAATGAAAAGCGAGTTTCCCAAATTTTAATAAAGTATGACACTGCTTAACCACTTCTGTGGTCAACCTCTTTTTTTTCACTATTATGTTTGAACATGACAGAGCGATGCGTTCTCTAGACTGGTGGGGGAATGACCCGAGCTGGATTCGGGCAAATCCACTATAAAAAGTTTCGTGTACGGTGTGCCCGAATCCAGTTCAGGCAAATCACTGTGCAGCAAAATACCTACCCGAATTGTATTCGGGCAAATCACACAAGGGGTTAAATTATAATGAATAGCTTAAGAACAATATATCGCTCGCGTTGCCAGCGATAAGTTAACAAAGAACCATGCCAGCGTCATCAATTCAAAAACTATCAATCGATCAATCATAGTAATGATATTAATTTTTATTAACCGATTCGTCACAGCTGCTCGAAACCTGCCAGATCGTTCAAAGGAGTCTATTTATAATGAAAAATAGACCCCAAGCAATTCAAGTCGAGATATTGATAAAATCTTCATCAATATCTTGCCTTTTTTTAATAAAAAAAGTGGTTTATTCCTAGAATAAAAATAATTATTCATGACATGCTTCAAAAATTGGTCGATTTTTCTACTAATCAATATTACGTGTAAATAACACACATACTCGGTGATGTCGCGCCACAGACTTAGGGCACGTCGCCGGTAGACCGACCGCCAAATTCTTGCGGCACCTGTCACTAGTATACGTTTGACTCCCACTTGGCATAGCGTACCGGATGCGAGCGAAAAAAACATCGCGCTCGTGGCTACAGAAGCGAATATTGTTGTTTTAATATATTTTTTTTCACAATCGCTAACAATAAATGTCAATGATTATATATAATATTTATTCTTTAGATTTTTTTTTATAAAAATACAAAAAGTTTTTCACATGTGCAATTTATATTAACACATTGTTTGCGGGGAATGTTTTATGCTGATTGCAGCCTAGCGCGGGCGATTTTTGGGTTGAAATTTCTCCGTACAAGTTGTAAAGAATTATTGCGCATTGAAGGTCAAAAAAAAATCAAGCCAGCGGGATCTGCGTCAAAGTTTATTCGAGCACACATGTTTTTAGACAATTTTTTTTCTTTTCATAATTTATTAATAAATTAAAACTAAAGCATAATAAATACAAATTTGTGAGTGAAATGTGTAGTTTGAAGTAAGATATACGATTTAGCAACAAAATCCGTTATTACGCAACACGTATTATTACGTTACCCGACGTCCACCACCAGAGAGTAAAAAACGTATTACTACGTTTCCCGCATTTGAGCATCAAACTAAAAAAAAACATAGTTTTACGTCTCCCGATAACAATGTGTTAAAAAGGTTATTCAAGTTGTTCATTTTATTGGAAAAAATATGGGTTCCCAAATATACAATTATATAATTGAAGATTTCATGAATATCTTGACTTAAAATGCTTAGAGTCCATTTTACATTATAAATAGACCCCCCTGGGACGACGCGGCTGGTTTCGAGCCGCTGTGACGGACCGGTTAATAAAAATCTTCATAGAGTATTCCAATCAAATCAATCTACACCGATAGTTTCGCAATCTGCCTCAATTTTCTCACGAATCTTGATTGCTTTCGAATACTTGATGCAATGCAATTTTCCGTTCCACAATTTAAACCATTTTCCGCGCACGTGTCGGATGGCAACATTGCGAATTGGGCTCACAAACCCCGACAATCGCGTAACTCCAACAATGCTAATGGCCATCTTCGACTCTGCATTCGGCCATCGCTCGTATAATATATTGATCCCACGGCGGCTGCTGCACGTTCAGCTCGAGTGTTTGCATCGTGAAAGTCCGAGCGCATTCAGTACGCGCCGGTCGTTTGGTGTGGACGCTCACGCCACATCCTGTCGAAATCTGCAAAACAGATCGCATATTTTTCGTAGATTCGTGGTTGCAATTGTGTCGGTCTGCGACAGTTTTCGCTCGCGTGTGACTCAACGTTTAGGTATGGCGACCGTGTATTGTGTGCGATTTGGTTAACGGTGCGCGATACCAATTGTCGAGCTAACTGTTGTTATCTCTGCGATCCCCTCTTTTGTCCGCGATTTTAAGTCAATAATACGCGAGGCACATAAAAAAACTTTCTAATTATTGCATATTGTTAAAATGTTTCATAAGACTTACTCTCTCTTGAGTAATCTTTTCATAAAATTAGAAAAAAAACTCTCTGTTAAATTTTACGATTTTTCACAATATTTACAGAAGAAGCCGGCTATGTTTTTGAGTACAACGGTGACCTCAATATAATCGTGTTTACAGACAAAAGTAATTAAATCATCGCGTCATGTGATTATTTATATATCGATGCTGGAAAGCAATCTTGTTCTATCTCGAAAAAAACACGATACGGCAGATAGGATACCACGTTCTATTTATTGGGATTGTTTCCACATAGTGTACGATAAATGTTGTAGAAAGATGTAATTTAAGAATTATTAATATTATATATTGTTTTTTGATTCCTGTGTGGTTTCATTTATCGAGATACAGCAAGATTGCTCTCCAGCGTCGATATGTATGTACATTCGATCCTCATATAACACGGTTAAATTGTTATATGATGTAAATATGTGTTATATAAGCTTCGAAGTTAAATACAAAATTGCGTTTAAAAAAATACAGAATTTCAATTACACAAGCATACTGTTAATAGTATAATAATCTAGAAGATTCAAGAAAGTTTTAATTTACAAACGAGAATGTTGCGAGCATTAACCTTTTCCACTCCGTGAGCCAGACGTATTGGCCCAAAAGATTTTTTAGTTGAACGATGTATTTTATTTAATTTAAAAACAATAATGTCTCTTTTAACCCTTTCAGTGCGGGGCGCATGACGTACATGCGCGAGATTCTTTAAAAACTTTAACTTGTCGTTACATGTAAACTAGACCGAGTTAAGTGATGGTGTTTGTTTTAAAAATAAGCTAACAAACATAGCTATCAATAAAAATATACAACATATCACAAGAAATTTATAGGAACCATGTAATATGTAAATATGAATAGTAACGATTCAAATCGCGCGTGGTGGTGTCTTATTCAAATCTCCGCAGTAGTATCGGTGACATATCTCGGCTTGGGGTTATTAAGGGTGTTCACGTACGTATATTTATACATACACGTAATGGTATAAAGAAAATTGCATTTCGCATTTTTTATTTTTGATTAGCATTCCATTTTTTCTCACTTAATCTCTGTTTTGACCAATTGATATTTTGTTCGATTTATTATTACGAAATAAAGAAGGCGAATCGAGGATTTATTTTTAGTTGAGATGGAAGAACATATCTAATCAACATGTTTGCATAAAATCTCGTATAGGAAAATGGTCTAATATAGCGGTAAACGGTAGATACAAATTTACCTCGCCAAAAAATAAATTTGGTCCAAAACAGCCCGCACTCAGATGCAGAATCGTGTTTAGACCCGCCGCATTGAAAGGGTTAATCAAATATGATATCAAACCCTATAAATGCATCTTATTGATTTCCCAATGAATATCTCTTCTAATAAATTTGCAAAAAAATATAATGAGAGTAACTCATAGATTCGACTAAAAGTGGAAAAGGTTAAAATATATTTCATAGAACTGTAAATGTAATTCAAGAAATATTGTGAGTCATAATAATCACAAGTTGAACTTAACATCTTCCCTGTGGACCGTACGTTGTATCTAATATCAATAGGACCTCCTTATTAATTACTCATTAAACGGGTTCAAATATACATTTTAAAATTATTTTTATTTTAAATAATGGAATTTATTAATTATACATATATAGAATTCGTTAAAAAAATATAATAAATATTAGACTGAATCAACGAGTTTGCGGTCTTTTTAGTTAACTATTTGTTTGACCGCTGAAAAACATTACACATACATAGCATTGCTTCTTTTTACTAGTCTCTTAAGAATACATACTTGCGTTTTTATAATCGAACCGTGTTTTTTATGATTGTCTAAAGTTCTCGATATAATCGATTTTTTGAAGCGATATTTTTTCGTAGATTTCAGATTTAATTTATTCGCATTTCTATAATAAATCTCGTAATCAGACAATTCTTAATCATGGCCTCAATCATCTAAATCAGGACTTTTCAAAAACCTGATCTATGATATATACATTCTCTTGAGTTGTATAAAAAATATCATAACGATATGCCACTTTCTAGCATTGTCGTTTTATGGATCACAGCCACTCCTCCCAGATGCTAAACTTCAATTGGCCCGATTGTCAGCAAGGCCAAACATTTGTTTTTATCATGTGGACAATAACACATATCATATTGGGTTTATTTTTTTTTTCACTACGGTCCAATCAATTTGATTGAGTATCACAATGCTATATATAGGTATTTTTAGTTTTTTTCTATTGACCTTCATTGGCTGCAACTGGTTTTCGCACATCATACCTATACTTTTAACCTACATTTCTTTTTGCAGCCGTGCACTGCGCTAGGGCTACTAGCTTGTGAAGGTGTGGTGCAAGGTTTTTCGCTGTTGTAATTACAGTTTATGGTTAGATTAATATTTTCTTATTTGCAATATCTATTCAAATTGCAAAACGTCTATTGTTTCTACAAAAGTTGTCCTAGATTAAATTATAAATTCAATTATCGCAACGCAGATTTGTAAAAAACTAGGTTTCGATATTATAATAAGATACAAAAGAAAATCACCATTCTATTGACGTTATGATCCGTAATTACTTCCGCGACCAAAGGTTAAATATTTATATGCATTTATATCATACTATGTATGTATATCATGATGTTGCAAGCAATCGTATTAATTATAACGATTATAGGCATTATGTACGAGATATTTTTTATTAATGTTCATTAATCTCATGTTTTTCTACATTTTTTTACGTACATTTTTCGTATATATATTTATCAAATATTTGAAATGCCCCCATAATACTTTCTTCCGTATTTCACACACCGACACGTGCTAAAATAATAACATAGGATGTTAACGTACAAAACAATTATTTCACTAGTGAGGTCACTCGCAGAGCGTTTCTGCGTCATATATGTATCACACCATAGAGACATTGAAAATCCGACATGACGTAGAGAACGAACGATTCGTTTATCAGCCAGTCAGTGTATATAGCAATTTTCCTCATTATTTTATTTAATATTTACACAAAAGTCTGCAATATAATGTTGTTGACATCAATTGACCTTAGCATTACAAATATTTACATGATTTAAAAAAATGTATAATTATATATTGATGTTATATCTCCCGATAAATAATATTTTCTTTGTAAAAAAATGTGATTTTACGCTTTCATGACATCATTGCGATTATTAGAAAATTTTTAGCGCAAATGCTAATATTATAAGCGAAAAACTCAGTAATTATTTCAAAGTGAACGGTTGTTGCGCTTTTTAATGTCGCCATGCGATACGTCTAACTTTCACCATCTTTCTCATATTATATGTGAGATGTTCACTATAATTCAATAATAATTCTCATGATTTATATACATTAAAGGCACTAAGAAATACACCATTGTTCGCTTAACCCTTTCAGTGCGGGGCGCATGACGTACATGCGCATACAAATCGTGTCCAGGGTGCGGCCGCATGTCGTCCATGCGCGAAATTGTTTAAAACTTTAACTTGTCGTTACATGTAAACTAGACCGAGTTAAGTGATGGTGTTTGTTTTAAAAATAAGCTAACAAACATAGCTATCAATAAAAATATACAACATATCACAAGAAATTTATAGGAACCATGTAATATGTAAATATGAATAGTAACGATTCAAATCGCGCGGTGTCTCATTCAAATCTCCGCAGTAGTACTTGCTAATGCATCTCACCAGGGGTTGTTATGGGTGTTCCACGTACATTATGTCTCCACATACACGTACGGATGTATTGAGTATAAGAAAAAATTGCATTTCCCATTTTTGATTTTGATTCGCATTCCCATTTTTTTCTCACTTAATCTCTGTTTGAGCAATTGATATTTTGTTCGATTTATTATTACGAAAATAAAGCGAATCGAATTTATTTTTTTAGTTGAGATGGAAGAACATATACTAATCAACATGTTTGCATAAATCTCTAATAGGAAAATGGTAGCAGTAAACGGTGAATACAAATTTACCTCCCCAAAAAATTAATTTGGCCCAAAACGGCGCCGCACTCAGATGCGGAATCGTGTTTAGACCCGCCGCATTGCAAGGGTTAATCAACTATACTGGACATGTCTCCGCGTTTATCATATAAATGGGTAAAACCCTAGAACGAGGGTGTAGCTGTGCGTCTGTTTTAAATGTTTCTGCACTGTGGACCGATAAGGTTATGCGATAAGGTTATGCGATGCGATTCCTCGATTCTTTTCTGAGAATCTGATTCCACGAATCACGTTCCACTGTATATTATCGAATTTTAAGGGGCCGTCGTGAATTGGGATCGTCCAGTTTTAAATGGCCGAAAGAAACTGACTCTTTACTCTGAAAACTGCTCCATCAACTTCGACAATGGTTTATGATGCCTAGATGGCGTTCAAACCTCTTTCGAAAAAAAGTAGCACATATTGTCTGACGTCTTCTACGAAAGTTGTTGACTTATATATTTTACCCATAACAATATAATTAAATTTATGATACACAACAAAAAATAGTACTCATATCAAATAAGGTTACAATGGATAACTATAAAATTATATTTACTCATAAGTTTAATATACGAATTTTCGATTCGAATGTTCAAGAATAAAAAAATGGTTGTATGCGAACATGACTACAACGAATAATCATAATTATTAACGATGACATTAAAGAAAAAAATAATATGTGTTTTCCAAGTTGTATCATCATTGTACATCGTTTTTACTTATGTATTGTTTATTTAAATTAATGATTTAAATTGAGATGTGTTAAAATAAAAAAAATATTCAAAACGCGAATAATTCTATGAATAATTTACTAAATAATATCCATTCAAATCGCGAAAAAATACGCGACTTAATGTGTAATAACTACAAAAAATAATAAAATAAATAAAGTTTAGTTTAATTCGTAATCTTATATATATCAAGCTCTTCTCTTTCTGATATGTGACAAGTGTCGATCGAATGTTGCAGACTTTCCTTAAATGCGTCTTTAAAGAGATTTCCTGCTCTTTGTTTATATTATATCCCTAGGTTCCAAACATGTGAAAACTTATGCTTATATAAGGCAGAGAAAAATATAAATTTAATTACTAATTTTCTAAAATCGTTATCTCCCCAAATCTTAATGGGTCATGTCTAGCGAATACGGAGATTGAAGTATCATAACGATGTGGCCTTATTTAGACGTTTGAAGAGTCCTGGATTATTTCAGCAATTCGGAGCAATTCGATACTGCTTGTAATCAAAGTTCGATGATTCAGCAATTGTCCATAATCATTTTCATAAATTTTTGACGTTGTCATCGGTTTTTATTGTGCTAGAGCAGGGTTTCCCAAACTTTTTCAGCGACGGAACACTTAGCAAATCTGAAAATTTTGGCGGAACACTTTTATAAATACAGTGGAACCAGTTTTTTACATTTT
>JAGXCT010032245.1:0-34075 GCA_022495035.1 Philopotamus ludificatus | reverse complement strand
TTTCAGTCAAAACCCGCAGAGTTTTACAAGAAGGCATGGATGATTTGAAAGAAAGATAGCAGAAGGTTATAGATACTATGAGGAATTATTTTGTACAAGAAAAGTTAAATAAAGTATAAGAAAAATTGTTTTGAATTTCATTGAATAAAAACGACATAACTAATGGGTATCCTTAATAATTAGGAAGCAATCGTCCGTTAATTTAGTAACGGATTTATATGGATGCTTATGATTCTGGAGCATCAATCCCTTGATTATTGAGTGCATAAAATTAGGAGTCCTTACTGATTATTTCGTTTAGTTTCGTTTTATTTTTGTTACCTTCAATTTCAGCTTCACTTGTAAAATCTGCAGTTAATGTATTGCCTGATTTTTTAATATCGTAACTAAGATAATAAAATAGATATTTTTTTTATGATCATCGATATTAAGTGTCCCTGGACCCGTTGGTAACGCATCAATAATCATGAAATGTCATACTAAATAATAATTCAAATGCATAAACTTCCAAATTATACGTTATTTAAACAAAAATCTAGACATAAAATTTTATTTTAAATACAGCAATAAAAAAATTACGACCGAAATGCAAGTCATTATTTCGGGTCAATACTCACGTTTTACGACTAAACGTACACGTTGCGTAGTAATCAACACGCTGCTAATAAAAAATCGCACATAACCTTCGCATAAAAAAGCTTACGTGTGCATTAACCTTATAAACTTTTACAATCCCCATTTACATGGTTCGTTCTATAAGTTTCAGCGGAAAATATATAGAAAAAAAATGAGAAAAAAATCCACCTCAGCGTTTCTAATCGATGATGTTCGACCAAGAAACGCCGACTCAATCTCTCGTGCTGAAAGTTTGCCCTGCGAAAGTTCGCCACGCTTGCATTAATTCATTATTTTGCGATCGTGAACTTGGTGTGTTCGCTAATTGCTTAAATTTCAGGAATAAATTATCCACGTGCCACGTATGGTCCAGGACATTGTTCTGTACCATATTTGCGAGGCTTATTAGATAATGTCAGAGACCGGGATGCAATGTGTTCACAGTGCACCACCATGAATGCATCCCTTAGAAATGTTAATTAGCTTAACAATCCACGGGTACTGTTATTTGATACCAGGAAATTTTAATAAATTATTTTCGCAAAATCACTAGCTGTAGTATTTAAAATAAAATAATTTCAATACCGCTTTGGATATATTGTATATTCCATTGAGAAATTTAATATTGCCGTCGGTGAATTGTTTGATGGAATATTAATTAAATAGGATTCCTTTGCCGTCATATGAAAGCTAATGGCATTAATTCAATGCAATCCAATTTAGGCGGAAATTTATAAGTGATCAATGCCATATAATGATATTAAATTTAATTATAATAATATGAGGCAGTGTTTCTCCTAAAAATAGATTCCTGCTTTTTTATTCGCCAACGAATTTACATACTTTAATTTTATTTACATACATTAAAGCTTCCTGAAATATCGTGCTGGGGTTTATTTTTACGAAAACATGGTTATACAATTTTTACAACCATTTTTTAATAAGATTATTGTCAAAAAATAACATGGGTAAAAAATTTAGTCATATTTAATTAGTATATAATATTTATTTGATTTTTTTAAAACATGGCAAGCCCGATAATTATTTGCCTCTGGCAAGGAAAGCTTTTTATTTATAGTATAAAAATACAACAAACCTTCCTATGCCGCGGTTTTATATAAGTGTATTAGTCCCTTCTATAGCGCTCCCTCTTCGAACGAAATAAAAAAGCGCCAATACATTAAACAAAGCCATTTAAAAATATAATAAAATATCCAAATGGAAAAATGATCAATGTATTGATTTAGTTTACAAAATATAATTAAAAAGTCCTTTTCCAATTTTTTTTATAGGCTTGCCTTGTATAACGCAGGTTTCCATAACGTGATCCCTATTTCTTTGCTCCGGCAGTTTCATATTTTATTAAATATCGTTGAAAGTTCTTTCTACTATACATAATTTGTTTGTATTCAAATAAATTATGAAAAAAAATCATATATTCTTTTTTAATAATTTTGTGTTATTGGATTAATATTTAATATAAAACAAAAACAGTAATCCCCCCGTTAACTCGAACGTTGTGACCGCGTTATTAGAACAACGCCTTATCGAGATAATGAAGCACATACCTAATTTAGGGCTACGGGTATTTCGCAAAAAAATACAAATCTGCTAAAACTAAGAATAAAGTTATTATGAATCTTAGCGTTCGCCCTCTAACAATGCGCTCGCGTTATTAGAGGGAATGGCGCGATCTTTTTTGAAATTCGCGTTATCAGAAGACACGTTATCTGAAGGATATAGAATTTAAAGCGTAATTGTATATTAGTATCAAAATATTTTTCTATTTATTGGATATTCCAATTTATGCTGATATTATTTTTCAATAGCTTTTTTAAAAAAATATTTATTGCTCTATAATTAATGCTAATAATTAATTCCACTAAATTCTCGGAGAATGTTAAAAAAAATATTTAAATTTCAATGTGCATAATGTAAGCAAGCCTATGCTTAGTTTTAACAATATTTCAATCATAAAAATGTTGTTCAAATTTATGATACCGTTGATTTTTAAAAACTGTTGTAATATTATTTATAGCATTAAATCTGACCGACCCGATGGGGTCTATTAAGGATCCCAAGTTTTTTCGAATAACTCTTTTATTATTAATCCTATATGTCACAAACTTTTGTATTTGTCTTAAAAATACTAGAAGAGCTTTATTGTTTGCAATTGCGAAAAAAAAGAACAATATTCATTTCTGTTGTCACAGACGTGATGCTTTTTTCTCGCTCACATCCGCTACGATGTACCAAGTGCGAGTGAAACGAGCGTGTGACATGAGCAGCGAAAGCTTAGTTTGGTTAAAATTAGTAGAGGAATATCTTCGAAATTATGTACCATATCATGAATTTTTATTCTTAGAATAAACCATTTTTACAAAAAAAATCAGGAAAAAAAGAGGAGGAGTAATAATAACAATAATTACTTTTTGCAGTATATGCATAAACGCACTGAATTTACATTGTTTTATCTTCCTTTCATAGTAAACTTTAAAATATATAGAGTCACTTTAATAATGACATTAAAAAACACGTGAATTAATCATAAAATTCGAGAATATAGTGGTAAAAATGTTTGATATTTTTTAATTAATTCACAAATACACATTTATCCTTTCAGATTTTTTTTTATGCTTTGTGATAGGATGGTAGTTGAAATTTTTAAGCACGTAGGATATTTGGATCAAGATTTAACACAGTTTCCAATTTCCTGGCCAGCTTAAAAGCTCAGTCTACTTTCATAAAATACAAAAAAAATATTTTCGAAATTAAATATTAATTTAAATAAGTTAATATCTTACAATGATTTGACCATAAATTGATAGGTAGAAATTGCTATATCGATATGGATAAAAAGCTCTGATTTTCATATTTAAATTTCAGTTAATTATCCAATTCGCGTAGTGTTAAATCAATTCTCCAAATAAATCTCGTTATCGGAACCTGTCATGGCATTAATTTCATCCAACCACACTATATCCACTGAAATTGTAGAACAAAATGATAGAATTACGTCCGATGCACTAATTAAATTTTCCGCAATACGTTGTGTTGGTATCCGCCGGAAACGGATATAGATTTCCCTGCCGGGCCGAGTACGAATTATATTTTCGGGATCACTTGAATGCGGAAAATTGTTCAAATGCTCCTCGCGAAATTCTGGAACACTGACTGTTGCAGATTCCGTGCATAACTTGTTTATCATAAATTCATCCATAGGCGTATCTTAACATATTCAATGATAAAATGATATAATTAATCATGCGGTAATTAAGATTATTTTTTTAAAATAAAATATGTAAAAGCTCTAGTTCCCTAATGATTATTCGTCGACGATCTCGTGATTATTTTTAAGTTAGATTTTTTTGATTAATTCAACCGTCGTCGTTGACTAATTGATTTTTAAAAATTTCGCCATTATTAAAAATGTTTCGCGTATTAATAATTCATGTCAGGTTTCTTTTTTTTTTGCCCGGGGTCAAACCTTGAACTTCCACCACCCCTTCCACGGGGGCCTTGCCTTGCCTTCGAGCCCACCGCGGCAAGTGCGAAATAAAAACTGGAAGTGTTATTTATTGTAATTCTTATCCGGATCCATTGAGCCGTTTTCATAAATTTTATGGCGAAAAACATTATTTTTTCGCGTGAAATATATTCCGTCCCATGGAATCGATGGGTATTAGGCTAAGGCCATTTTTATCTCCCGGCTGTAGCCGAGCTCACCCCGCGCCCTCTCCCCCTCCCACCTTGCCTCGGGCCAAATGATTGTGTGGATTAAAATGCCATTAAACATGTCATTAAATTTGATGTAAAGCATTATATCCTCAATCCATGGCTGTAATGGTAATTGGATTCTTTGCCAGAGGGGGTTTATAACTAATAATAAATTCATATATCGGAAAACTAATGAAAATTTATCTGAAAAGTATATCTAGTTTACCAAAAATAGATTTATCTAAATCATTTATTTATATAAATATAATATGTAAAAGTCTTGGTGATAATACGTGATTTATATAAAAAAAAATATTAAGATTGCGCCGAAAAGGCTTATGGTTAACAAGCCTTTCTATCTCCGGAGGAAAGAAAAACCAAGGCTGAGGTGATTGAACTGCTGAGGTGGTTTAAATTTACCGAAAGATGGAGCAACGTGGCGAAGGGTTTTGGATGAGGCCAGGGATCTACAATAGGGCTGTTGCGTCTGTGATGTTGATGATACTTTATACTTTTAATAAAAGCCCTGCTGAAAACCGAAGGAAGAAGATGAAGTATTACTCGAATCTTCTCATGAATAATAAGATCCTTGTTCAGCCATAACTTCACTTCAACATTTATATCTTAGTTGACTTTCTTTCTAGTTATCTAATAAGAAGCAATCGTTCGTTACATATAGTGACAGATTTATAGGGACGCTTATGATTGTGGGCAATCAATTCCCTGATTATTGAGGGCCTCAAAGAGGCGTAAAGACCTTACTCATTATTTTATGGACTAAAGTTTCGTTTGATTTTTTTAGCCTCAATTTCAGCTTCACTTGTAAAATCTGTAGTAAATGTATTGTATGATTTTTTAATATCGGAACTAAGTAGACGAGGAAAAGTTTGCAAACTATTTAAAAAAACACACAGCAATTTCGGATATAGATGAAGAGAGTATTATATACCTCACATATCATTATAGTGTTAACATAGAAGACGTATATAACTTACATACAGTGCACTCTCGATTATCCGGGTTAATGCTGGGGAGGATGATCACGGAATAGTCGAGAAACACGGATAATCCGATCATCAAATTTTTATTTTATTTTCGAATATAATATCATATATACAACACAAATTGTTAACACATTATTTTTATAATCATTATTTATCAAGAAAACACAAACAAATAAGTAAAAATATATTGTTTTATCATATATACGAACTTAAACTTTTGTATGTACACGAATAAAAAAAAATCTGTTATTTTCATTTGTTTTTGAGATTTTTTTATCGAGCTTCTTATTTCACTTCGAAATATTCTTAAAGCTATTACATTATTATAGTCAGTTCCCCTTTGTTCGGCGTAATCTAGCAATGTTTCAATACAATTCAATGCCTTTTCATGACTACTGGTATCTTCTTCGCTTATAGTATTAATGTCATTTTCTTCCTCTTGAGTAACAAGAGAAACGGTATTAGGATCGTCCATGCGTTCAAAGCCTGAATCCATTTTAAATCCTTGATTGAGCCACTCCTCTACGTTTCCATATACGCGTCTTCAAAAAAAAAATCCAATAATCCACATTTCAGATACAAAATTTTTCTTCATTCTCTTTCAGATCCATTAAATCTGTTTCTATGTCGGAAAAGATCGAACGGAAGTGCCTTTGATCCTTTCTTCGAGAAGGACCTGCAGGAACTATCACAATCTCTAGCAGAAACCTCTGACTTATTTTTTGTTTGACTATATCTCGAACAGTTTGAATTACCAATTCTCGCTACTGGAAGTTTGGCGTGGATTCCCTATTTCAGATCTCAATTAGTACAGAAGTTTCCTGTTTTATCGTGAATTTATTTCTTTCGTTTTTTATTAAATCGTTCTTTCTCCATTTTTTAAATGGTATAGATGTGTAAGAGCCAAAATGCAGATTTTGAAGTTACATATACATAAGAAAAATAATATTACACAGAAAGAAATTGAAAATAATCAAACATACGTGTGTAATGAAAAAATCTGCTCTCCGTAAAGACACGCACTTCTTCACTGCTAGGAAGCAAAGCAACTGAATAAACAAACTACGAAAGACATTTGGAAAGGGACCGAAGATTTCGTGAACATTAGATTTTTTAGAACAAACGAAGTCCCGAGAGCTCATAAATATGGGCAATAAATATTGAAATTAATGGCAGGGCGACGTTTCTGTGTGTCCCTATACGTATTTCGTTCAAAACAGCATATTCAAAGAACGCAATTCATTATGCATCTTATAATCATAATAGAAAAAAATCAATCAAAATATTTTCAGGCACGGTAACCCGCAAACCGGATAATCCATGCACGGATAATCGAGAGTACACTGTACTATTCTTTTTGAAGTTTGGCTCAAGTCATGGCTATGAAGAACTTTCTTCACCTAGGCAAATAACGTTCTACATTCTGCATTTTATATCTAACTATGTCACGCGATACTTAAAGAAAGTCAATACGTCAGTGGTTTAGAAGAAGTATTACCTTTTTGTTCAGAGCAGTAACTTACAAAGATGTAATAAGCGAATACCTAACATCAGTTAGCGAGCAGGGCACAAAGAGAAGAAGATCATCATTTTCAATTCTAAGCGATAGTTAACGTTCTGTATTTGTCTAAAATGTCTTTAGAATAAATATAATAACTAATCGTTGTCTTTTATTATCTGCAATTGTGAAAAAAAAGCAACAACAATATTCGCTGCTATTGCCACGCGCGATGTTTTTCTCGCTTGCATCCGGACGATGTGCCGAGTGTGAGTAACGCGTGCGATTGACACTTGCAGCGAAAGCTCAGTCTGCGGTGAAACATCGTCAAGAGAGTTTTCATTTAAGTGTCATATTGATTAGTTAAAAAATCCAAAATATCGACTTATGAAGCTTATCATGAATAACTACTTTTATTCTTATACTAATTTTTAAAATCATATTTTTTAAAAAAATACTATATGTTGATAAAGAATTTTTCAATAGTTTGACTTCAAATGATTGGGTTATCTGAAAGACCCCCTTCGGTGGAAGCGTTTGATTTCGAGCCTTCGTGATGGATTATGGATATTTGTATTTTTTACGAAAACTTTTTTGATGCAGACGTAAACTTCTTACATCCAATTTCAAAAAAGGAAGGCCCCTTAAAGTATATCGAGTTCCTTAAAAGCTATTTAAAAACATGGTAGATAAAATGAAAAACTTTTATCTAGTTTCTATATCAAAAAGCTTTACGTAAAATAAAATAAGATTTTCTTAATATTTTTATTATTTACCATCTACGTTTATTTCAGTCTCTTTAAAAGCGGGATTCCACTGTAATAAAAATAAAAATGATCAAAACAAATGTTTATAGTTTATTTGTATATATATATTATTTACATGTACAATTTTCTATTTTCCCATTTTCCATAAAAACATTAAGGAGTTTTAGGCAGATAATAAAGAAAATGACTATAGTTTCCCTAAGTAGATTGCGTATTTTTTTTTTAAATCACGTTTCAGTCTTTTAAATTAAAAATGATGTTCAAACTCCTTTTGGAAATTCATATCTTTAAAAAATATTGATATTCTCTTGGGATCTATGGAATTTTATTGCTTTGAGTTCTGATAGTTTAACTTAACTCAAAAATATGTGTCTTCCAACTTTTACATATACAAACCCATTCAAACTTGATCGTCTAAACAGAATGTAGATATTACTGGTCCCTCTAATAATTAAATATAATAAGTAATATCATCCTGATTAATTATAAAATATAAATATGAATAACCGGTTGATTTTCCTTGATTAGTTAAAATTTTCTTTAATTTAGATTCTGTTATTTTCCATTTTCCCATTTTTAATAAAATTGTTTAATTTGTTAATTAAAATTCAGGCTAATAAAAAAGAAATGATAGACTTGTGTTCTGTATACTTTTTTCAGAAAATCTATAATTGATTTTCGAATAAATGGTCTTCGAACTCCCATTGTAAATGCATATCTTCCAAAAATATTGATATTCCTTTGTGATCTATGGGATTTTATTGCTGACCTCTCTAACTCCTTCTAGTTATCTATTGTTCTAAATTATTAGACAATTTTTAAATGTCTCTGAAACGACATTAAATATGTTTTCAGAAAAAAACTGTTGATAAATATGCAGTAAAAATTATTATATATTAATAAAAACAATTGCGTTCTACGTGAGACAGTACGTGTTAGATTGAATTTATGTATTTATTTTATTTTCTAAATCGTTGCACATTTCCCGAAATGCAAGTCTCTTTGAACTTTGCTCCGCAAAGGGCTCGCTCTGCACTGAGAGAGCGATCAAATTTTATCGCACGTATATGGCAAACGTCAAATTTTCTTCGCTCTGAAGCCATAACCCCGAGTGCCAACTGTGCAATACTACACAGGGTGTGAAAATGGCAATCGCTGAGTGAAAAGCCGGTGGCGGAGTGTGCAAATTGTTGCACCTGCTGACGCCGCAATCTTGCCCACGGCTCACGCCAATATCCTCAGCTGAAAATGTCCTGATCCTTTGTTTCCATATCAGCTTTAAACGAAACATACAAAAATCTACAGTGCAAAGAAATATTTTATTTTTTATACGTTTATTTGCACGAGAAAAGCGCTTTTTGATGACGCAAACGTGCTCCAGTCCAACTCCGAAGAATAATCATATATAACATATTTATTTTATTTAAATAAATAATTAATTAAATCATATAACAAATCAAAGACTCGCTTCTAAAACATTATTCGCATGATATTTTTATGATGCCGCAAACCTTTCTCGATAAACAACCCTGCGTATAATTCATTGCGAATCTATTTCAGTAATAAATCACGCGGAAGCATCTCGCAGATCCGATACTAGATATTGTTCTAAATTTGTGAGTCAAGCAGATAAGCCATAAGATCCTATTCGTCTGAATGAAATTCATATCCGAAAACCTCCGGGTTCGGAGACACGGAAGCGGGGTGGGGGAGAGAGGAACGTATCGCATTCGGGCGAGAGGATTTCCTGTTTTATTTGAAATTCCATAAATTTTCTAGGATAGAATTTTTCAGTCAGACGTACCGGAATAAGCATTTTTATCTAAATGGATTATATTGATATAAAATAATGATAAAACGAAGTTTTTCCAAGTGAATGTCTTGAAAATGTATAAATAAAAGATGTCTTTGCAGAAAAATAACATTCATTTACATTTTAACACTTTAATATTGGAAATAATAAAGATGTAGTTAATGCAGGAGCTTGGTCGATTAAGGAAAATTGAAAAACGGCCATCCAAACGATGCTGAATATTTTATATAATAACTATTTCAAATAAATGTCTAAAAAAAATTTTGTCTACATAATAAATATCCACTATTTCAAAAAAAAACCATTTCAAGACTACATCAAGTCTAAAATTCAACAATTTTCTGTTTGATAGATTCATAGATTTTCATTGAAAAATTATTACAGAATCTATTTATTTAATTTAACAATTAATAAGCGTTTTAGTCATTTTAAAAATGTAAGGCATAAGCTACTAATAAAAAATATGAGAAACATTTGGCGGCTCTTTAATATCTTTTGTTCTTACAAAAACTCTCAAATAATATTAATCTGAGAAAAGGTAACTAAGCTATGCCGATGGATAATATATTGGTGACACAAATTTTGGATATTTCTCGAATAACTCTTTTAATATAAATCCTATATATAGTTTTGTTACGTCAAATACACTCATTTGCAAATCAAATGCATCCTTTTGCAAATCAAATACATCATTTTACAAATCAAATGCACCCCTTTTCACCTCTACTTTCGAACATTAACTTTCGCACACATTTTCAGGAACCAATCATGTGCGAAAGTCGAGGTCCGCCTGCATATACTTTTTTTACTAGTTTCTTCAGAAATGTAAAAAACGGGTTCCACTGATGCATTTGATTTTCAGAAGGATGCATTTGATTTGCAAACGGGTGTATTTAATTTGAAAAAAATTGTATCACGAACTTTTCGTATTTATCTATAAAAGTCTAATAAATAATCTTTGTTCTTTATTGTCTGTAATTGCGAAAAGCTTAATAAATACAGCAATATTTGCTGCTGTTGTCCAGCGCGCTATGTTTTTTCTCGCTCGCATCCGGTACAATGTGCCGAATGCGAGTAACTGATCTGCGGAGAGACATCGCCAAGAGCGATGTCATTTACGCATCATATTGATTAGTTAAAAAATCCAAAATAAATATTTTTATTCTTAGAATAATCTATTTATTAAAAATGTCTTGAAATGCTTGGGGTCCCCATAAGACCCCCCTTCGGATAATGCGGTTATCTTTGAGTCGCCATTACGGGCGAGTTAATAAAAATTACCTTTATAAAGGGATCAAAAATAATTTTAAAAAATAACATTGTTCAAAATTATTTATTTAAAACTATTATATATTTTTATAAACAAAAACAATTTAAGTTGTGATACTAATTTCGTGTTTATCCAAAGATATGAGTGATAAAATTATTAAAAATCATATTTTATTGATAAAATATGAATCAATTAGTATAAAATATAGGTATATTCTAGAAAACAATAGAAATAAAACCATATTTTTTTTCCGAATCTTGAAAATTAAAATAAATATGAAAGGATAATATTTTGCTAAAATTGTGGAAATAAGGGCAGATTTGCTGAAGTAGCTAAACGTTATACCGAAAATTGGGGTGTAAAAGTGCCTAAAACTCCGGAAAAAGCTATGTTACAAGTTTATAAAGTTTCTGATAAAGACTACTTACTTCAAATGAGACAAAATAAAAATTATAAATATTTATTTAGGAATTATTGCTACGGGTGACGAAAATCTACGCTTCCGCGTAGATTTTCTTAGGCTACCCCGTCCATAAATATTGATAAATATTTATGGCCTTCGCACTGGTGTCTCGCATCCCGCAAATTAATAAATATGAATAATTTATTCAATATTTACATAGAGCTTTAGCAAAACTCTATGAATTTCAATGTTATTCGGCGTTGATTCTGTGTACCTGGGTTTCGGAAAATTATAAATTGATTCCATCCACCCCGCAGCGATACACGACAAAATATTCCTACATTATAATTACAATCAGTTTAGCGCAAACTTTGGAACTTAAAACTTTTCGTCCCCGCAACTATGCTCGTTAGACGCAATCCTCTGGCTAAATGAAAATCGACGTTAATTCAAAACTAATAATTCTCAAACGATTACGCGATCGCGCCGGATGTGCTTTCAGTTTATTCTGAAGCACATTTTTCATCAGGCCGTTGTGCCAAACTTATCGTCGGGGCATTCTTATGACAGGCTTTTAGGAAAATTGCATTTTTGTGAAATGCTCGCGAGCTTTTTCAATAAACCATTCGATGTACGTTAGACGCTCCGTATCGCACACCGGAAAACATATATTTATATGAAATATATATTATTTCTTTGTGTTCGCATCTAATGATACTATTCTGCTCTGCGTAATGATATCTTTTAAATCTTAAAGATCATTCCGCCGCCCCCAGTCATACCAATAACCGTCTTGGATCGTTTAAATGACTGCGATTTCCATAAAACTCCTCCGGCGTCTAATGGGGAGACCTGTTCTTGAAAACCATCGTTGAATTTTATTTGTGACGCACATTCTACTGCTAAGCCCCATAAATAACTCCAAACAGGACTTTTCGCCGGATTCCAAACGGTCGTAAATCTCGCAGTGTTTAATTTAAAATTCTGAGCGCATTCTTGTGTTATGACCATTAGCGTGCACAGACCGGTCTGATCACACGAGCTTTGAATACACGCTGAATACTTTATCGGATGGGCGATAAATTTTTCAGCGTTTCAGCTTGTTCGGATGTACGGCCTGCAGTCTGACGTCATGTACAGGGTGTTGCCTGAGTGCAGGGGATCCTTAAAGTTTATGTGCTAGGCGCACGAATGTCGGGCTTTCTTCAGACATTGGATTTATTTCCAACCTTGCTCACAGCTTGAAGGCTTCGATTTAGTGGCGCCATCAACATGCAAAGGCTAATTTTGTTCAACGCGTTGAAGGTTAAATGGAACTCAACTATGGAAATTAAATATAAATGAGACTTACTAACGATGCAACCAAAACTCAAACAAATCTCTCACATACATTGGTTCTGAACTTGCACTTATCAAATGTCTTATGATGCCTCGATTAGAGAAAATCCAGAAGATATATCTATATTAGGGAGTATGGATTCTATCCCATTTTAAACCTACTTACTTTAACCTACTAATCTGTTTCAACAAAGCACTTCTTCAAGCTGTTAATTGAGGTAGTACATAACTCCCTTGCCGTCTACCTACACCGCATATACCGGCTTGGGGCTGGTTCAATCGGTGCAACAAAAGCAGTAAAATATACTAAAATTTCTTAAGTAAAGGGAGAAGGAAGAGGGAAGGTAGCCTTGCACAACTCTCCGAAAGTCGATGCAAAGCAAGCAAATGCTCTGTAGAAAATCACACTGCTGACCAGGTCCATGTGTCCGATTGGGCCCTCCACCAGGAGACCCGTGGGGGGGGGGGAATGCCGCATCGGATAGCATAGAGGAGATCAGATAAGGACAGGAGAATCACAGAACGTGACTGCAATCCTGACAGACGTACCTACACCAGCAATGTGGAGATGCTACAAGGTTAAACTCTTAAAGTTTAGCCTTGAAATTACCGTGGCCAGTCATGAATTGACTCACCCAGAAGTCTAGAAAGAACCAGCTACAATTAAGCCTGGTTCTGATATGGCAAATGAAGAGATAGGTAATCTCTATACTTTGAGGGAGGATTCCCATCTTTCCTGCCACTGGTCAAAAGCCAATTTGCTGACGCGTGATTTTAGATTCCTTCTTGCACTTCGCGAGTTGCCCTAATTACACAGCACTTTTTCTTCCACCGTATGCAGACAGCTGCTCTCGAAAGCTCTCCAGTAACCAGAGCTATTACTCTACCCAACCACTTGTCTTATGAAGTTATATTTGATATTAAATATCGCCATTTATATGAGATTGTATAATCTTATATGATTAAAAAAATTATATTTAAAAAATTAAAATAAATATTATGAAGAAATTTTAAAAACCAGTAGTTAAAGTTCTAAACTTGGACAACGTATAAGAAATACTAAGAAAATCTGACAAGCCATTGATATTAAACATTGAAACATACTGAAATAAACAGAAACGAAAAATATTTTATAACCTAGTAAACTCTGCTTGAAGATTTGTCTCTAAATTCTACGTTGCTATATGTGGCCTGTTCTTCTGCATTGTAGCAAAAAATGAGGCCTGTTTAATGTAATGCTATCACGAGACAAGTATACATTCGTACTTCTATCTTTTTACAAAGAGTGAAAGCTTCTAGACACCTAAATTTTGTAGATCAAAGAATCGCCTTCTGCCTTCCATCATGGAGGGTTTTGAAGAAAGAAACTGTGATGGCAGCGTAACAAGTGGACTGGCTTGGGGGGTTAAGAATTGAACAAACAACAAATAGATAAAAGGCACTTGAAGAAGAAGAAGACAGCATATGACAATTTATAAAAGACACAGAATCGCAATATTGCTGGAGAATTTACAAAGATCGTCTACTACTGTAGATCGAGTAGAAACCTAAAAGTATCAAGAAAATCTATTCTTGAAGGCAATTAGTATTTCCAGCAGCTAACGCATAGGAAAAAAAATTCTTCATCGTTTTTTCATTGTTTTACTTCATACAAATTATCTATTGTGTTCTTATATCTATACAATACCGCGTTCTCTGTCCCTCAAAAGTTTAAATAGTTATGAGCCTTTCTTAGAGTTAGGTTTTATATTCTATAAACCATAGCATATCAACTTAAAAACGTTAATCGGATGATAAAAAGGGCATGTTACTTCTTTGTATAAGGTTCTTCAGCCAATATGTCATTGTAATTTTTGGATCTTATACTGAAAGATTACATGTTGAAGATAACATATTTTACCACCTCTTACGCAGAAAAATAGAAACCACAACACCTTCTTAATCCTAAAAAATACGCTTTTTATTACATGAACTAATTTATAATAAAATGCAATAAATTAACTTTCATTTAACCACTACTTAAATCAAAGTGAACTATTTTATCTCTAGATAACTTTATAAAAATATTAACTCAGCTTTGGGATACATATATATGCGGTCTACCTTCAAATCGCGGTATACCGATATACAATTTATTTATTTTAAACAAACAATTGACTGTCTATTTTAATTACATTTTTTGTTATTATTATTAATTATTACGATACACAAGAGATATTACTTTCATGAAGGCCAAAAACAAATAATATTCTCTGTCCTTTCTTAGAGCTTTTCAGCAAATGTGATCGAGATGTGATTGAAACATCCATAATTGTCTTCAAAATAATAATTTTGGCATCCAACTTTGTATTGTGCACGAATATAACTCCGTTAACAACTTATAGAAGCAATAACGATTTATATTTTTTAGTATTTTGTCCAATTAATTTTTAATCAATTTAAAATAAGAGAATAAATTTACTTACATTTGCATTCGCGTACGTGTTTGAGTTTAGGGTCTGTAAAAAAACCACCACAAAATAAATGAATAAATATCGATATTTATAAAAGTATACCGTATACTAAAGAAGGATTTCTTTGGTATTCGTTGCGGTAGACCGCATACTTAAGTGGCACCGATTTTTGTTTCGCTCCTTTAGTCAAATCTGATGTATATTGCAGTTATTATTATTTATTATTATATCGTAACATGGTAATAATACAGGGTGTCCCAAAAATTTGTAAACACAGTTTAAATGATTATATAAATTTATAACTTTTCCTTATGTTAAAATTATTATCATTCTGGTCAATACTGATAATGGTGAGCTATTGATTTACATACTTGAACGATCATTTCACTTGGTGTTGTGGCGCATTCTTCCTTAATTGCGGCTTTTAATTCTTTCAATGTCGACGATTTTCTGATGTAGAGTTTAGCTTTAAGGTATCCTCGCCAGAAATACTCTAGTGGTGTCAGGTTTAGGGAAGGAAAAGAGTATTCTATGGGACTTTAATAATTATCATCAATATATGCTCTTACATCACAATGATATTTAGAGATACTTCGTCCTGTTGGAAATAAAATTAACCATCTTCACCAAAGTCCTCCTGAATGTGTGGTAAAACAATTTTTTGCAGTAAATTCAAGTAGTAGGAACAAGCGTATTTTTCTGGAAAATCCTATATCGATAAATATTATAAATATATCTTTTAATCACTCTCAAAAAAACAGGGAATTATACATAAAACGAAAATCATCTACAAATCTATTCTATACGATTGTTCTGAGACTAATTATTTTCTTTTCTAGAATTCCTTGACAATAATATTCTTATTGATTTTATTATACAATAGTTGCAGCCTGTTACATTACTCGATGTAATATTGAACGGAAATTGTATGTTTTTATTTCAATCTCTATGTCATTTGCAACAATATTCGTCAAGTCGTGATCAAAGGGTACAGACATGTCTTTGAGTCAAAGGATCGTCTGAAAACAAGGTGTTCTCCTCACTGAAACATGTCTGTAAATGGCGGATCTATTCTTTTTCAATAAAAAAAAACGTTTCATCATTATATTCCGCTGTTTCACGAACAATTCGCAGACACGTTTTTAAAATAACTTGTCTGTGCAAATATGCAAAGCCAATAGGTTGCAATTTTAAAAAATCCCACATTCTAACCGCTCCACACTCTATTCTACACCATTGAATTCCATAGGTGTTTAATTTAGCATGAGCGTAAACTTTTCCGTTTGCATAATAGTTGCTCGGTCAGGAGCGAAATTCTTTTGCGAATTTTATAGACACGTCTTCGTGGGGAATTTCTGATATTTAATTTCGCTTGATTAACGTTGTCTGGCGGAAACAAAAAATATGTGTGGATAGATAGAATTCAGTTTCATTAAAACGAACGTATTTTTTTACGTTCGTAGCTCGTCGAAAAAAATATAGAAAATGAAGAAATCTTAGAAAATCCCGTACGAACGGGAACTCGTGTGGGCATTTCTTTATTTGTCGGATTTCTTCAGTGTGAGGTAATTGAAATCCAACACGATTGAGTCTTAAGTTTTTTCCTGTTTTATTTTCAGCGTCTGATCGATGAAAATATATTTATACACTGAAATACGCACATTAGGGTGTAAAAGCATTTTCTGAGATAATCGAAAAATAAATATCCCTAATGCTATGTAAATATTATATCTAAATGCTAACAAAATTATTTTATTGTAATGAAAAATATCTCTAAATATTATTATTAAATTAAAATTAACAGACTCCTCACATTTTTATTAACTACAGTATTAGTCATTAATATAGAGGCTTGAGACTCTGATTACATGTAACACATTATTCATTTTAATTAATTACATCATAAATCATGTTCAAACAGTATATTAGCATAAAACAACACGATCGTAAACTAATTTTATTAATATTTAAAAACTTAAGATAAAAATATCACAATGGGGCCAACTCATTCTCATTATTGATCTTTAATATCTATTAAGGTTTTATATATTATTAAAAAAACTATTATTATATCAACGTAGCCATGCCGATGGGGTAAATATGGTACCCTAAGTTTTTGATTTTTCTCGAATTACACTTTTAATATAAATCCAACATCTAAAGAAAAAATATTATAAATAATCACTGTTATTTATTGTCTGCAGTTGCAAAAAATATATAAACAACAATATTCGCTGATGTTGGAAAGCGCTCCATGTTTTTTCTCGCTCGCATCCGGTACGATGTGCCGAGAGAGATTCAGACATGCTGCGAGAGCCCAGTTTACGATTAGTTAAAAATCTAACTATCGATGAATAACTATTTTATTTCTAAAAATAATCCTTGATAAAGATAAAGACTTGAATTTCTTGGGGTATCTGAGATACCCTCTCGGAGGACGGGATTGCTTTTGAGCCGCCGTGACGGATGGGTTACGGAATAAGAGAAAAGACAAAGTCCGCCTTCTTCAACTAAGACATAATCTGGTATTTTAAGAAACCTAACATATCTTGAAGATTCGTCAATGAAAAAACTCACATAAAATCTGGAAATTATTCCAAAAATTAAGCCCATATATTATATTGTGTCAAAGAAAGTAAAAAAAACACTTTTTTGTGCGATAGATAGTGATCGCATACAATAAAACGCGATTTTATAGTGCAGTGATGGTGAACCTATGACCTGCAAGTTAGACACTGATCCAACAGGTCCTTTATAAATGACCTATGTGTTAATATTAATATTTAATCGGTTCGCATCATTAGAAGACACATCTCAATCAAATAAATATAACTCTGAGAGTAATAAAATATTTTAGACGAATCTTAAAATCCTCACTAAAGATGTGGATGTGAAAATCCCATAACCCTACTCCTCTTTTCCAAGTGACTGACCCCACGAGCTAGTATTAAAAAAAACAAAAATTTTAACCACATCTTAAAAAGATTGACCATTACTGATATAGTGCAAAGAATCCTTAGATTTTCTATTTTTATCATATACTGGATAAAAAAAACGGCGTACCAAAACAGATTTGATTAAAAAATTGTCTTTCCAAGGGATTAAATTAAATTGAATCTACTCTACTTTTTATTCCAAACTATCAAAAACTTTATTATTATTACTAGTCAAAAATGGCAATTTTTGTTTATAGAATTTGTAGACGGTACTAAGTGAGATGGAAGTGGTATTTAATAATAATAATAATAATTATGTGGCCCCTGACCCGGAACGAGTCCCTGCCACCTGAGGGGCATTACGCCCTCTCTGCCATATTTGCAGGTACTAATACCATGTCAACGGAAAAATCAGCGCACATTAGCTCAAGTTCCAAAAGATATCCAGGCGCATTGTCCAACACTAGAAGAGCTCGGGGTTCAACTTTAATATCCTCGCAATATGTTTTTATTGCTGTGAAGAAAGAAGTTTTAAATGAGTACATAAATAAGTTTTGTGTCATCCATGCTTTGCGATTTATACGCAGAGATCCTTGGAATCTTTAAATCCAGGAGCAGTCTTGGCACGTGTCAAGGACAGATAAGTGCCCAGGAAAAGTTTTTTTTTTAAAAAACCGCGTTATTATGAATCCGCACTCGCCGGGGGCATGATGAACGGGGGTTTTCTGTATACAGAAATACTATTTGTTAAAGGACAGGTGGTAACAGAAGATCCTCTTACCACATAAAGATTCTTCTACCTGTGGTGCCGTAAATTGTATGTAAAGGAATTCGAACAATTTCAATTAGATTCCTGTTGTAAAATATTAAGTGAATAAATTAATAACTAAAAAAAACATAAGTTACATAAGTTAATTTACCTTGTAGGTAATAGAGATATTTATATAACTACAATTTGTATCGTACTTGTGAACAATTATTACATATCATTTTTTTAATCACAAAAATAGTGATGCTAAAAATTAGTTGTCATTAATGACCCAATTATAAAACATTTAAATAATAAAACGGTATTTTTATAGACCAAAAAATAATACCATATTATCTTGATACCAGTGACTACCAATATTTATACTACATATCTAAAAAATTGTGGTTTGTAAAATCCCGCCAAAGGCAGGAATAAAAAAAATAGTCTATAGACTCATTAGAGTGTTCCCTTCCACGGAAATCTTTAGTAAAAGGCGAAAGATTTATTCGTGTTGAAAGGAAACCAGAGTAACATTTGCACCATATTTTTTGGTAGACATCAATGTTTGTGGTATAAGCACTAGCGCCATTACTACGACGCTGGCGCCACCTATTGCCAAAACCACCGCACCACAATTATAGTGAACGAATAATATTAATATCTTGTATACAATCTTCTTTGCTCTTTAAGATGATTTTATTAAGTTTTTTTAAAGACAACCTTGAAATCAGTTTTAAAAATTTTTAATAATTATCAAAAAAAATAAATAAAGAATTCAGTTCTTTTGAAATTTAGTTGAATGCATGCTGGTAAACTCACGCGAGAATGGATTAAAAAGCAAATTAAGTCCATAAACACTTATGCCACTAGTTACTTGGAAATCATTAAATTGGTATATTCTATAAATTTGTACTAAAGCAGCGTTCGCCAAACTTTAGCATCCCGCGGACAACTAAATGCATAAGTTTAAATCCCGCGGACCCACCTATAGGATTTTTTAGTTTTAAATATATATTTAGAAAGAAATGATTAAAGAATGTATAAAATTATATAGCTCTAAAAGGCTCTAAAAAGCTCTAAAATATTAACTTTAAATAAAACTGAAATAGTTTGATAATTCTTTGTATTAAAATAAAAAGTAGCCACACAAGGACGCAAACCAAAAATCATTGATTCGACTTATAAAGTGTATTCTGAAAAAATAACCTTATACACTTTATTTAATATTACAGAATAGTCAAAATAATTAATTTGAATAAATATCTATTATTCTTAGCTTTTATTTCGAACTTTAATTAGATTAAAAATAATAAATATAAAAACATTGACGGTTAGAATATATTTAGTAATTTCTAGTATTTTATAATTTAATAAATGTTCTTTACACTAACAACTGTAATAGCTAAATGTTTTTTTAGCACTAGAAAAAAAGTATATGTGATTTAGAAATCTTATTTATTTATACAAATTAATTACAATAACATCCCTGTGTCTTAACATTTAAAACCAACACTAGCCAACTACTAGTATAAGATTTTTTATTTAGGAGAAAATGATTATGTCAAACATTAATAATAATAACATTACCTAAATATAATAATCATTTGATCCAGATGATAATTTAATCTATTAATTCTATGATTCAAAGCTGATTATCTCGGCCAAAAAAAGCCTCTAAACATTTTTAGTTTGATAGTTGGTTTAATGTGGGTTAAAAACGTGCAAATAATGTCAAAATTGCTCTGCAGACCAACGAAATTTTTCCACCAGTGGTCCGCGAACCATTACTACGCTATCCGCGACTGAGATATGTTAATAGTCGGATAGGTGTCTGACGAAAACTATGAATTCAGGGAATTCTTAATGACACTGGCCAGGGGGTATGTAAGAGGAAAAACCCTTAACCTCCACATGGTTTATAAAAATATTCATTTGGGTAATTTGGTGAATTGAAAATAATTAATTTAAAGCTATCTATCCGTGGTTGAATAAATAATTATAAAAACAAACAATCCATCTAAAATCATATTAAAAATTAACCAGTGTCGTAGTTTGACACTGGTGAAAATATTGGTGTGAGAGACTCATTCCCCTTGCATCTTTGGAATCTTTATCGAATCGAAATGTACATATCTTCACCCCAAGTATGTTATTTTTGTACCCAGGATGAATCTGTTGATTCGTCAATTTACTTCAGAAATATTTATTGCGATACAATTTTATTTAATTATGTTTCGAGGCGGATGGTATTATTTTAAAACACGGGGGCCCGCGTGTAATAGTTTGGTAACCCCTGCCATAGAGTCAGGATTAAATTTATTATCTAGAATAGATTAAAAACTGGATATTTCCTTAGTAAGTAGAATCAATCCTACAACAATTGACTTAACAATTTATTGATAATAACAGAAAACTAATAACTTATTACTTATTACTAGTTATAATTAAATGACGATTGTGATCTTTAAAATCCCGCCATATAGGCAGGAATCAAAAAATAGTCTATAGACTCATTAGAGTGTCCCCCTCCACGGAAATCTTTAGTAAAATGCGAAAGATTTATTCGTGTTGAAGGGAAACCAGAGTAACATTTGCCCCCTATTTCAAGGTAGACATCAAATTTCGCGGTATAACCACGAACGCTATTATTACGACGCTAACACCACCTGTTGATATAACCACCACATCACATTTATAGTGATGTAATACAGAGAATATTTACCGATTGATTATGAAGCACGGATCTAATCAAGCCCCTTTGCCCTTTTGGTTAAATTTTATCCTGTAGATATCCTTTGGCTTCCGGGTAACCCGGTAAGCCTGGCGCTGATCTCCTTGAGCAACCGATACATGTCTGAGGCGGACGCTCGAGTCTCCTTGAACCTCCATAATACCGCCGATCGCCTCGAGTATGCGGGTCCCATTTCTGCAGCCGACATCTTAACACCAAAACGATTTTATTTCATCCCACACTCCGGAGATTGTTACAGAAAAAAAAAATTGAAGCAAATTGGCAAAGCTCCGATTCTCCGCGGCCAATTTCCGACCATGTCCGTTTTGTTTCAATTACAAATCGACCCCCGCTGAGTTATGGAGGCATACCGGCGACGTGTGGTAAGAGGATTCCGCCAGAAAACTTCTGGAATGAGAATAAAACTTTGCTTTTACCAAAAAAAAAAAAAAAACTTGTTCCCTCTCGGCTAATCTTCTTGGATATTTTTGTTGATAACGCCGTGTCACACACAGCCAACCCGAAACTAGCCTCCAAATTACTTACGGATACTTTTTCCGACTGTCCATCCTCGTTATGTAAGTTAAATTTATTACAACTTGGATTATATAATGGAGAGGGGTATGATTACATTATTAATCCCGAGTAATGACGACAAAGAACTCATACGAATACGAACCCTAAGAATATTACTTGAATGTATTCTGTAATACGAAAAAAACGGCATACAATGATCCCCCTTCGCTAGGAATATATAGAAAGCTTTGTATCCTTCCCCTAAATATGTATCAATAACTCCGCATTACTTTACTCTAAGTCGATTGAAATATTTATTTATTTTATTTTTAATAACATTTCGGAGAGAAACAGAAAAGAATAAAAATCACCTGCATCGGTAATGAGGTTGCATCCACAAGGGCACAGGACTAAAGGGTTATATACTATGCCATCCAATAGCTTGAAGGAGTACTTAACAAAATATATCGACCTTTTTTCTCCAGAGTAAGATAGCCCAGGCAACCCTATAGCTAAGCGATGGAATTGATCCAAATTCTCTCATGCAAAGAATTTCTTCTGGATTTTCTTAAGTCTAAGTGGAAAATGTCATTGCCTGACATTTCTTAACATTAAATTAGCGATGATTAGTAGTTGTCCAGTTGTGCTAAGAAATGATATCCAGCTGCAGCGATATATCATCTTTAATTAAAGTTATAGATTTAAAAAGTTACAAATCTTCTCTGAAGAATATAAAATAATCTTTCTTTTCTGAAATATCCTTAATTGACCAAGGCAATAAACGCATTGGTTAACGTTTATTCAGTTTGCTTAAGCTATGTCAACCCTCATATAGCGCTTCCTGCTATATAGCGAAGTTTGCGGCAGTCCCTCCTATAGTGTTTTCTACAAAATACTATATTTTTAAGGTCAAATTGTATATTTCGTAGTCAGAAATCAAAAACGTATAACAAGGCCATTTAAAATATGTCAATGGAAAAGTTTACTAAATACAAAAAAACCTAACCTAACAATTTGTGTGGCTCTAATCTTCTATATAGCGGTTTTTACAGCATGGTCCCTATTTCTGCGCAATAAAAAGATTGGTTGTTATCATCTGAACAAACTCTAAATACTTATTTATAATTACTAATTTTTAGTATGCATTTTAGCAACTTCAGCGATTGTTTTTATCTCTTCAGCATCGGTAATACGTCGTTTTTTCATATTCTAGATATAGATAACACAATGCACATTCAAATATAAATCTTGTGTTTTAATCATTATTTTTATTATTAACCCTTTCAGTGCGGCGCCCATGACGTTCTTAGGCAGATAAATCGTACCCAGCAGGCGTCTACATATATATTCATTTACGCGATTCTATATATCGGGGTTGAATACGGATTCAAAATCGTGTCAAGCAATGTCGCAACAAAAGGGTTACCATTTCATTGTATATGTTTTCATATTCAATAACTTAATAAAATATAACTTATGATTTTTACATAAATATTCATATTTAAGCACAATTTTTTATGTATGCTCTGCACGTGATCATATTAGATTTGAAAAGAGATTTAACAATTTGGTATTCTCGGAAGAAAGAACGAACGTATTAAAAAAATACATTTTATATTGATATACTTCACATATGAATGTATAAATATTCTTTAATTAACATGTATTAATAAAGCTCCAGGGAATTCGGTATTTAGCCAAAGGCTGATTTACGTAAAAAACGTCGATTTTAATAACAAACAAGTTAGCTGTTCTAAAATAAGCAAAGCGATTGTTAAAAGATATTAAGATCGAATTGTCTATTTTGAATATTTAATTAATTTCTGAATGTTTCTGTTAAATTATGGGGGCTTAAAAGTAATCAAAAATATTTAAAATAATTACCATCATTTTCTAACACTTTTTCCAGCGTAAAGGTAATTGTTCGATTTCCTTTAAAAAATTCCTTCGATTTTTCATTGAAAAACTAAGTTTCTAAATTTTCACTCTTAATCATTAAGAAGTAAAAATTTTTAAGTTTGTATACTCTAACGATCTGAAAAGGTGGAAGGGTCCTATTTTTGTAATTTACCAAAACACATCGAATTTTTATGAGCTTTTGTTTCATTCGCTCGAGTTGTTCACAATACACTGTCGCTTTAACGGTCTGACTAGGTTAAAGCAATTCTTTGTGTATAATTCCAGAAAAATCCCACAACATACAAACAAGGACCTTCATTATTGTTAGTGATGGTCGAGGGTTGTAACAGGTACTTTTCCCGAAAAAAGCCATTGTATTTATCGTACAGGAATATTGTATAGCACCCACTTTTCAGCTCTAGTTACAACTCGCCGCAAAAACGGATCGGCTTCATACCGAGACAAAAGAGATGAGCAGTTGTTACGCCAAATTCCTTGGCTGTATATTTTTCCTATGCGAAGATGATCCTGAACTATAGACCATGGTAACCCAATCTTCAATAATAATTCCTCATCGTTTCACGAAGATCCGAATCTACCATGGTTTTCAGGATATCATCATCTAATTTTTGGGGTCGACTTTATCGTGCAACATCTTTCAGATTCCTATTTTTTTTTAAACATTTGAAACTACTGATGACACATGTCTAGTTTCAAATATCCCCGTAAGTAACAGTAATTTTCTTCACCGCTTAGTTTGCTTTCATTCCTTGATCCAACAAAATAGCAAAACAATGACGTAGGTTTGCTTCTTCTATTATTGGCCTTGACATCTTTCCCCCTTTTTAGGAAAAAATACTTTAACCGAAAAATTAAATTTACAACCATAGCTTTTAAGTAATAAGAAAACTTACGTATTTGCGGGACTGTGTCTCGACACAAACTAACTGTGAGTGAGCTCATCGAAGAAATTTTGATTATTTTTCGGTCCCTATAATATAATCCTTAAAATCATAATATTTAGACGTTTATTACATAATCGTTATCGAAAAACTCATCTTTATTTTTGGCGTGAAGTGCTCATAGTCTAGATCTCCCATAAGGCTGCGGTTCCTAATCCCTCACCAGCTTTAATGTTCTCTAATTTTCGCCGTAAGTTAATAAACGGATGCGAAACGGTGACTCCATAAATCCATCCTCTGCTCCTGCAGGATCCCATCGGATATTCTTATTCCTGTTTTTGCCCAGATTACACGACTTGTTTAGGTAAGGCATTAATCTTGCTCACCCCGGTATGACCGAGCCGTTCCCTCGTTAATAATCCCTAATGCTCCCCCCGCCCCCGGACACCGCCTAGCAACGGCCCTGATTTAAATCTCTGCGAGATAAAACTCACGATACCATCATTTGTTACTAGATTATTTCCCAAGTTTTTTTTTGCAAGCTTATAACATCAAATCATGACATGGCGTTTGGCGCGAATGGTGTCCGATACGAAAAAACATTCGATTTGTTAGTGCGGAAAAGGCCTGCGGACATTTGCATTATTCAGCAATGAAATCGCAATTTCGCTTGTATCTTTATTTATTTTTATTCGATTTATTAACGAAAACATGTATATGTATCACCATTATAATAAATCAATGCTATTTATTTAAATTAAATAAAAAATATATATAAATCAAACGTTTAACCAAACGAATACCGTTTTTCTAGCCTCTGAACTATTTTTTATTACGCAAAAGTTAAATTAGAATAAAAACGAATTGACAATACAAAAGATCCATTACATATTCTATCTATTCTCCGGTCAAAAAGAATAATATATATATTTCTATCAGCAATTGACTTGTTAACCCAATGGAAATAATATTCAGGGGACCCGAAAGAAATCGCGTATTTGATATTGTCGCAGAGACTCAAATTTTCAATGTCCGCTGTTCAGTCATATTTTCAACGCATCGATAAAACAAAAAACTCATAAAACAAAAACGACTTGAGAAAATAATCAGGAGACGAACTAAGAGGTTCTTTCACCCTTTATATGATCTAGATCTTACTTCATCTGAATGCTATTACTTCACTTACTTAAGAGAAAAACGTTTCCTTAATATAAGTAGTCAAATTAAGTACTTAAACTTGTATTTCTATTCAAAATCGGATAGTTTTAAAAAAAATATTATAAAAATGCAAGGGATATGGAAATCAATTTTATTATGTTTTATAATATATTAAAAATCATAATTTTTACAAACATAAAAAATATGCGCGATTTCTTTCTGGTTCCCTAGATATTAAATATTTATTATATCATATTATAAATATTAAAACTGTTAAACGCAAATAATATGTGAGGAAAAAAAAGACAGCTTACCTTAATCATTCTAAAGTTTCCTTATTCAGTTTTAACTAAATGATATAAGCGAATTATATTAATTATTTTATTTATTTTATTAATAATATAAATGATTTATGATCTTTTTATACGGTGGATAATACGTTCTAAAAATGATTAATTACATGTTTTAATATAAAGCATAGATTTTTTGTTTATACCTTCAAGATATAATTAAACAAAGAAAAAAAACATAGATTTAAATTAAAATTAAATTAATCATTAGGAAACAATTTAGAATTTCAGTATTTTATCGCTGAATTATTTGTAATCCCCCATTCATCCTTTGTTTATGACAATTACAAGGTTTAATATAATTAACGAAACATATAATATTTTATACAACCAAAAAAAGACAAATTACCAGTTAAAATAGGCAAAACATAAGACAGAATTTTTTTTTTATAAATACGTATTTTTTCCTTAATAGACGTGCCGATGGGGGACCCCGAGCTATTGATTTTTCTTGAATAACTCTTTTAATATAAATCCTACAAGCCAAAAATTTTTTTGTGTTTGCCAAAAATAATCGAAATAATAAATATTATAAATAATCATTGTTCTTTAATGTCTGTAATTACGAAAAAATATAAAAACAGCAATAATCGCTTGTTTTTTGCCACGCGCGCGATGTTTTTTCTTGTTCGCATCTAGTACGATGTGCCAAGTGCGAGTGAAACATGCGATTAACGTGCTACGTGAGCTCAGCCTACGGCGAGACATAGTCGAGAGCGTTGTCATTCACGAGGCCTATTGATTAATTAACTGATCCGTCACGGCGGCTCGAAACTAACGCCTCTAGCCGATGGGGTCTATTTTTAATGAAATGATATAACGGATAGTTTAAAAAAAATATAACTAGAGAAAAAGACCATTTTTCTTGAATCGTGTTTATTTTATATCCGTAAATTTATTCTCTAGCAAAAAATATATTCTAGTTTTGTGATTTTAAAATCAGGATTAAAATGAATAAATATTATTTAGGATTATTTCTGAAATATTATAAATAATTACTTGCTAAAATTATAAAAAATCTATTTAAATGATATAAGCTTATAAAAAACCACTAGTAAGTGTAATATATTTAAATAAAATATATTAAGAGCTTAACTTTAATGCTTTTAAAAGCATTAGATAAATTAATACGTAGGTTTTTCTGGTTAAATTTGTTTATATTCAACAGGTAGGTAGACGTAAATTCAGTCACTCTGTAAGAAAATAGTTTTTCAGCAACCTTATATATGCTCTGTAATTTTTTCAGAGTTATATCGATGTAATATTGTGAATTTGAATGGATTTTAATTATATTTTTGTGCGTATAAATATTATATTTGTTCATATGATTAAAAGTAAAGAGAGCCAACGACAAATACATATTTCACTTAGCGAATATATATTCGGTGCAAAAAAGGGCCATGCCATATCTCTCCCTTTGACAACATTCGTAACATAATATTGGATATTTTTGTCGGTGACAATTTCGCATAACAATTTATTATATCCCGGGCACGGAAGGAGGCTGACAAGACATATGGAGAGGAATCAGTAATATGGGATCCCGGGAACTTATTCCCAACAATGAAAGTTGTCAATTGAGATTTATGCAGATTCCGTGGCGAAAATATTTTCGTAATCTCTCCGCGCGTTTATTCGGTATAAGTCGCGAGTTTTTTTTCTGCAAAATGTATTATTAATATTATTTTTTTTCAGTAATCCCTTGGAATATTTTCGGACGGATATATTTATTGGATTATGCATGGAAAAGTTTCAGCACGAGCATGTTCCTTTGCGATTTTTTGTCCTGTTTTGCAGTTCGTTTCATTCAATGTTGTATGCCGTTTGATTTTGAATTCTTCGATAAATTCAAAGGTGCAATGCTGCGAACAAGGATATCGCCAGAGAAAATTTTGCGTCGTCTGGAAAATTGAATTTAAAAAATAATATTGAAATATATTTTCCCAACCGTTTTTGAAATACAATTTTGCATAATAATAATATAAACGTGTATATAAAATTTTAAAAATAATTCCTCCACATAATAAAGTAGATAGTCCTTTATGGTTTACGAGAAGCCTAAAAAAGCCTTGTCTGAAGTTTAATAAGATATCTTTTTAAAAATTAGTAGTTTTCTTACCAACGATGAATCAGAAAATCATTTAAAATTTTTAAACATATTATTATGGTCGCACATAATAAGAACTCAAAAACTAAAATATATGGCTAAAATAAAGAATAAATTAAAAAATATTACATCATCGATTTCGTAAATAATAAAAAAAAAAACAAATTTTAATTCTAGCAGGACTATGAGATGTAGATAAGGAGGATATAGAAGAGTTATATGAGGTTTTTGATGAAAGCCTTACATACGACGACCTTCAAGTACAAGCAAAGCAAGGACACATGAAAATCAAGATTGTGAAAAGTCACGAACCCTAAGATCTTGCTTCCAGATTTTCTTAATAAAAGTTTGATACCATTGATCAGAACTATTGATCAAATTATTGGGAATGATCTAGGTTTTAAAGGGAGAATAAAAGTACCTGCTGCCGACATTTGTTCAACGAGAGAAAAGGAAGGGAGAAAATAAAAAAACAATTTCAGATGATCCAGGACCTTCATCACAAAAATAAATGCAGTGTTTATAAAACATATATTAATATGGAAATGAATATAAAAAAAACTTTATTTTTGTAGCATTTTGCTTATTTTTCTGTATTCCTTGTGTTAAAACGAACCCTTGCGTATTACGATTTATCTATAATTAATTCAATTTATTAGATTGAGGAATAAGTATTAATTATTGGCAACTTATCGATCCCTTCCTCATAACATTTCGTGGGTTTGGACTGAAGGAAAGTATCGAGGACCTGATTGACTTGCTCATCATTAATAAAAGATTTTCCATTCAAAAAATTCTGTACGGAACAGAAAAGGTGGTAGTCCGTAGGAGCTAGATCTAAGGCAGGGATGATCAACCCACTTCTTCGTGTGGCCTTTCAAAGATTTTACATTTTAATTTTCTAGCGTCCCGTAATTGGAGGAAAAACGTAGATTCCGGGCTAGAGAACCAAAATTGAAAATGATTTTTTATTTAGATAATCACACAAATTATTTTCGTACATTTTTTTTAGTCCCTCAATAACCCTCATAGCTTACCTCATTGATATTTTGTAAGCACCGAGGTGTTGTGCTTTTAGATGGCAGTAGGAAAAACTTCCCACTGCCATCTAAATTTATAATCAAAAGAACAAGTAGCCTGTTTTTACTTAATTTCCCTCCATGGAAAGTTTTACCCTTAAAGACGAATGCCTTTTATAGCAAAGTCTTTAATTACAGTAGAAACGTCCGTCTGCTTCCAATTTTCAGCGATGTCAAAATCAAAACTGATCCATACACCACCGAGAGCCTCTTCTTGAAACGATCTATCCAACAATTGGATGCAGTAAATCATTCGATATTAAATCGAGACACAATGTGAAGGGCCTTACCTCAAATTAACCCTTTGAGGAGTATCGCCGTACCAGTACGGCCACATCTGATGTCGCATTATTTTTAATACCACGCTTATAATTTTGATTTTTTATACAATACGTAAAAAAAAATTAAGAAGAAATTTCATGGATCAAAAAATTATCGAATTGCAAAAGAAATATAGTTTTCCGGTAAAAAAAAGTGATTTATTTTAATTTACCTCACAAATACAACAAACATATAAATAATATTCTTCAAAAAATAAATTAAAAAGAAGTTGAAAAATTAGCTTATTTCCAGGACGTGTGAAACTTTAAAAATGCTCACTCTTCAAAGGGTTAATAGACGTTTTGCTTTCTAATATGCATTTCTAACATTTAAAAACGTCGCGCATTTATTTAAATATGTTTAAAAATTGCAAACGTAAATTGCGGGATATAAACAAAAACATAAAAGCGGGTCCATAATGTACCAAAATAAAACGGGGGTGCAAAAATTGAACGTGAATAGCGGGAAATGTGAAATACGGGCACATAAGAACAGGGTTTCACTATATAACTTTCGCCGTTTTTTTAATAGTGTTTCTATTAATGATTGTTTTATTTGTATATTTTTTATTCTAAGTTTATTTTGTTAATAAAGAGATAATTTGAGTCCATCGTTCAGTGTTTGTATTATCATAAGTTTCTTACGTGCAAAAAAAAAGGTGGTTCACCCCTAATCTAGGGAGTGACAGGCTTTCACTGTAAACCCTGCATATCTTTTCGGTCATCGCTTTAGCACTAGTGCTTTGTTTGAATTCCTAAAGCATCACATAATGAATATGCACTCTTTGATTCACCAATTTAAGGGTTCGAAAAAACACCACTGTAACGCCTACCACACTAAATAGTTGTCGAATGACTGACAGGCCACTTATCTACCTAGTAAAAACATTAATCTTTTTATCGGGTGACTCACTGCGAGTTTATCCAAAAAATATAAACTGTCTACCTGAATCGGAATTTATTTAGACTGCATTCGTCAATCGGAAAGGCGTTATACTGTTTCACGATAATGGCAAAAGTGACTCAAGAAAAAATTCTGGAGATTTCACATTCACTCCACTCCCCAGATCTTGTTACTATAGACTATCACCTTTTATGTTCACTGAATTTTTTGAAAGGACATACTTTCATTAATGATGAGCAAGTCAATCAGGCCCTCAATACTTACTTTTAGTCCAAACGCACCAAATTTTATGAGGAGAGGATCGATAAATTTCCAATAAGATGGGAGAAGGTTATACTTAACAGTAGTAAATACATAAAATATTCGTATAATTTTGTAATTTTTTTAAAGCAAAATAAAAGTCAGATAAAAAATTCGGAAGTTATCAATGACTCAACCTAATATTATTTTAATATGTATGTATGAAAAAATAATGAAATGTGTATAAATCAAGTATGACTTTAAAATATGTATTATACAAAAAGCACATTCAATACATTTTAATTTAAATGGCGTGGTCGGTCCAACGAAAGGTAATATCGTTATCAACACGGTGTTTCGCAATGTAGCCACAACCATCCATTTTTTATGCTTTTTCCCATAGAATTGTAAATCTTTTTTATGGTCGGTCGTTGCCGTTGTTACAAATTATTTCAGATAGAACATTTTCAAATTTATATGCGGCAATGTAATATTTCAGCGGCACTAGTTCCAGCGTCGAGATTTTTATTTTTCCTCTACGTGCCACAGTGGCTCCGGCACAGTGGCGTGATCTACGTACAAAACATTAAAAATGTAATTACGTTGTTTGTGCTATTGTGAGGCAAAGAGCCCGGAATGATTTAATAACTCGGCAAGGACCATTGAATAACTGGTCCGAGGCAGACGCGAGCATAAGTTAATCCCGTCCGCGAATATAAATTCCAGGATTAGAGCAAATAAATTATTTGAACGGAGGCAAATGCCAGGGATAAAAAATCCGGAATAACGATATTATACCAAATCGTGTGTGATATGATCGAGATTAATTTCGACCGTAACAAATAGAGACTTTGCGAAAAATGACGAAGGTGGAATAACGTTTAATCCGACCTTTTCGAAGCCGCACAATAGAAATTAATTAAATTTAATCTTTTCTTTGGCCAACAGTATTACGTCATGTCACGCACTGACAAGAAGATAATGTTGAAATATTTTTAGCTAAAAATACTCTTCTTTTAAAATATATTGTATTAAATCGTAAAGATTTTTCTCTAGTTTCTGAATGTCAATACAATATTATAATCTAATAATAATATGGAAAACCTCTTATCGGAACGGCTTTTTTCTAAAATATATACGTTTTTTAATGTCAACAAAAGTTCACTTATATAATTTTTATAAATATAAAAAAATATTTCTATCATAATTGAATATGTATCCGTCACGGAAAAAATGGCAAATGATAGATAAAAGATTGAAGTTTATTATGTCACTGTTTTTTTTAATAATATTAACTGTATTTAGTATTACAAGAAATATTATCGTAGTATCAAATTTAATCGAGTATATCTTCACAGTTTTTATTGAAAAAACTTTGAAAATATATTTGATTAACCAAAACTTTAAATATGTCTGGATTTTTCCAGAGCATCAAATTCAATTCTATGTATCTTTACGATATTTAATTGTTATATACAAAATTATACAGAATAATATGGCATAACTGTAAAATTTTCATAGTTGCTATTTTGAAATATTTTTTTAAATATTAATTAAAAATACATTTTTAAATTTTATTATTTGATATTGAAGAATATATCTTTACCTATGTGTGTTTTAAATTTCATAGGTGTAGCTCATATGGAAAAGAAGTTACAGAATTTTGGCAGTTAAATTCATGATCTGTCCCACTGTGCAGCGGCTCGAAAACAACCGCGTAGTCCGAAGGGGTCTCTCAGATACCCCAAGCATTTAAAATCAAGATATTAATTAATGTTTTATCAATATCTCGACATTTTTTTAAATGGTATATTTAAAGATTAAAAAAATATGTAAAAAGACAAAAGGTATAACAAAATTCTACTCTTTTATTTGTATTCCTTCTTCTTTTTTTACTTAATTATTAGTCCGAGGTTACATATGTTTTTATTTAATTCAGGATTCCCACTAGTTCTTATATTAAACATGTGTTTTAACATAAAATTAACATATTTTCACGGAACGGGTTTCAAGTTTACGTTTCACTTGCACTCACGACACATTGTAGCGGTAGCGAGCGAGAAAAAACATCAAGTAAGAACTTGTTTGGTCTCAGTCGACGTCTTCAAAGACCCCACCCCCCACCTTTCGTGTAAGCGTGTCTTGCTTATGACTGAGTTATAATATGCTATTATATTAATTGATGATTCATTTTATGTGAATATTTTAGTAATTGTTTTTTACTTCTTTGACAAAGTAAAAGCCATACGAAATTATTATCATCACTTCTTTAATTGATAAACAGCCATTAGAACACTTGAACATTTGACCCAGACGAGTGTGATTTTCTTAAATTATTGAATGGTTAAATTACATTTTGAATTCGCTGATAATGCCGCCCCTCTGATGTTGCCGCCTGAGGCGGCCGCTTCTTCGCCTCTTAAGGCATTCCACGGTCCTACGACACGCCGTACAGGATGCGAGTGAATAAAAAATCGCCGGGGTGGCAACGGTAACTAATATTGTTATTTTCTTTTTGCAATTGCAGGCAATAAAGAGCCATGAGTATTCATTCTTTAGAATTTTTATGGCTAAGGTAATAACGTTACGTAATATTGATATTTTGTTGGGTTAGATCTTTTACCTAAATACTGCAAACCCTCCTATAGCACTATCTGCGATATATAGAGCAGCGTTTGCGACAGTCTCTCCTATAGTAGTTTATTCAAGAACGCGGTTTTCTACGGCTAGCTAATTTTTTTCCTAACAAAAACCAGAGCTTAACCAAAAAAAATATTATTTTATTTTTTCTTCATGGTTCACTTATGTTTTTATTTTAAATATTGTAACTGTATATATTAACTAGTTAATAATACTAAAGAATAAATTGATTTATTATTTTTTTTGACGCTGGCTCTATATTTTTTTTATTATTCTAAATTAAATTAAAATAATGAGAACTAATTTTTAATTTTATCTTCAGATGAGTTGCTGTCAGAAAAATAATTATATTTTCAAAACCACAAGGGATTATATTTAAAAAAAAATAAGATGTACACAAATATATTGTTTAAATTTAGTTTTAAAAAAATCAGATTCCTGAGACTTTTATAATATGAAAATTACTTTAAGATTTATTATTAATAAATACACATAATCGTACTCATTCATTAGGTATTTATGATTTAGTGAAAACACAATATTAATTTTGGGTTGAAAAAATATTTAAATAACGGCCACGATAGAGAAAAGCTTTCACATTTAATTAATAAAATATTTATTCGCATTTCTGATATTCTTTTTATAAAGTTATTATTCCATTTTT
>JAGXCT010032243.1:0-40685 GCA_022495035.1 Philopotamus ludificatus | reverse complement strand
GCCTTCTGCAGACCATCGTAGTCTAAAATGATTATTTGGATCAAAGTATAGCCTTCTGCAGACCATCGTAGTCAAAATACTCGCAACTGTAATGGTCGATGATTGTCAAAAAATTGGAGAAAGGCATCTTAAGAAAAATAATGTCAATTTTACGTATCTTAACATTGGCAGTCGAAAAGATTGCATTTTTATTTATGGAATAAATATGGATAGATTTTTTTTGCAGAAAAAAATAAATTAATTATTAATTCGGCCTCAGTATTCGCCAGATATGATCCCATGCGATTTCTTTATTTTACAGATGATTTATTAATCGAATCTATGAGTTACTCTCGATATATTTTTGTTCACAAATTTATTATTACAGATTTTCATTAGGAAAATGAATAAGAAGCATTTATTGGGTCCGATCTGATATTCGATTCAATAAAAGACATTATTTTATATTATTTAAATAAAAACGATCGAAGTCGTTTGATAAAACATTTGGTTTTGGACCAATACGTTTCGATTCAATTTCGAAGATTATTCAATCGAATAAAAAATGAAGAATCGAAAAAAACACTACCCTCATCGATTAAAAAAAAATACACATAATGCCCAGTAGTTTTTTTTGGGATATATTTCTCGTGAGTTGTTTATTATTATTTATGTTCGTGATTTGCTCGTTTTTGATATATTTATCGTATATTATTATTTGTTACAGATGACGATCATCATATATTTGATTCTGTCGGGCACGGGTCAGTACACACGTAATAATCGAATCGCGGCTTATAATTAAGGCCCAACTCTCACGGCATACCATTTTCTTGAGTCTTGAGCCGTTTCCTCTCCGGACAGCTTGATTGCCGGGGCTTGCATAGAATTATTTATCGACAAGGATTACATCCATCGCAATTTACGGAACACATTGTGTGCGTTACTTCGGAAATATGGCCGCACAATATTTTCGCTAATTTCGGCGATAGTGTCATTTTTTTTAAACACGTTTATTATTCATCAAAGCCAGTCTCTAATGTTTACACATACGAAATCAGACATTTTAGCACATCAAATAAAATATTTGTTAGGACGTAATCAAAACATTTTGAATGTATGACACGGGCGAGACATCAAGGCGGAAAATATTATATAGAAATATTTAAAAAAAAATAAAAATAATCGAACACATAAATAAAAAAAACTGATATATTTTGACTGAATATTAATTCGGATTCGTATTTGGGATAAAATTAAATTTTAACGTGGCGATCAAGAGCCACGTTTCTGTGTTTAGAGTCGATTCTCTTTGATGAATTTTTAAGAAAACATCAACACCTGGTAACAATGCTAACTTACTCAAATACAGATGAATATTTAAACAAGAACAAAGAGCAACGCACTCTATAATAACTCTATATCTATATTATATATTTATGCTCTGAATAAAAAAGAACGAATCGTAAACATGGCTGAAAAAAACAGTGTTAAACTATAGACATTTTTTTGTGTACTGTACTTGGATATAAATTTCGTAGGTTGGGTTAGGTTAAGTGCTATATAAATAATTAAAATTTTAATTTTTAGGTTAGGTTAAGTTTTAACTTGGCATGCGAACGAGCAAAAACCGAATTTGATATAAATTTCGTAGCTTGAGTTAGGTTACGATAAGTTTTTTTATAAATAGTTTTATTAACTTGATTTATCATAGGTTGGGTTTAGTTTTATAATAATAATTGGAATTCTAACCTAACATAGATAAGGTTAAGTTTTAACTTGGCATGTGAACGAGCAAAAATCGAATTTAACATAAATTTCGTGACTTGGGTTAGGTTTTTTTATAAATAATTTTATTAACCCAACTTATCATATGTTGGGTTAAGTTTTATAATAATAATTGGGAGTCTAACCTAACTTAGGTAAGGTTAAGTTTTAATTTGGCATGTAAACGTACAAAAAACGAATTTGATATAAATTTCTAAGCTTGGGTTAGGTTAGGTTAAGGTTTTTTTTTTATAAATAATTGTATTAACCTAACTTAAGTTAACATAAGTTAGGTTAGGTTAGGATTTGCGCAGACGACTGCAATATTTTGTATTATCTTAAATTTCAGAATACAGATTCATCAGTCTTCGATTTTCGATTCTTTATTTTTAATATACAGTCAGCCCTCCTATAACGTTTCCTCTAGATTGGTTTTTTCTACAAAATGATAATATTTTCGAGGTCAAATTACATATTTCATAAAATATATAATACATTTACGAGTAACGGAGATTGTGAGCCGGAAATAAGAAGGCGAATAGTGATGGCTAAAAACAAAACGATGTCAAAGCTATCAACGATTTGGAAAAACAGAGGATATCAAAAAGACAAAAAACGTTTAGTGCAAAGTCTGGTATTCTCAATTTTTATTTACGGCGTAGAAACCTGGACCATAAAGGAAAATATGAAGAAGAAAATTGATGCCTTCGAAATGTGGTGCTGGCGACGTCTGCTAAGAATACCATGGACAGCTAAACGCACAAACGTGTCCGTTTTAGAAATGGGGAACTACAAAGAAGACCGACTTTCGACCATATGTCTCAAAGGATTCTTCGATACTTTGGGCATCGCCAGAAACGATAGCCTGGAAGCTCGTCGCGCTTGGAAACTTACAAGGACGCAGGGGAAGGGGCAGGGCGCCCACCCGCTGGAGTGACCAAGTGAAGACCGCCACGAGCTCCACCGTAGTAGCTGCGATGCGGAATCAGAATGCAGAGAATCCTGGAGAGACAAAATCAAGAACTTTCGGAACAAAAAGGAACACGATCCTCAAACATGAGGGCCGACCAAAAAAAAAAATAATAATACATTGCCCAGCGAAATAACAATGCATTTTGTAAAAAAAAATAGTGATTGAGAGGAAACGTTATAGAAGGACTGACCTATATAATTTTTATGATATTTTTTATTTATTTGACTATGACGGATGGATGGCATAACAGAAAGATTCCAGAGCAGCATTCATCCAAATATTCCTCCCAGTGTCAAACCACGACACTGCTTAATTTTTGTTAAATATTATTTCAGTTTGATTGAAATTTATATTATTGGTTTTATAAATATTTATTCAACTGAGGATAGATGGCATTAAATTAATTAATTCCCCACCTATCCAGGGTTATAAAGAATTGCTTTAATTCATAGTTTTTGTCATAACACTGTCGATGAGCGTCGCTTAGAATTTCTCGATTTTTCAGAGGTACAATTTAGATCTTCAATCACCGCAATGTTGATTAGACTGTGGTAGAATGCGACAAGACGCAAGCCGCAAGCTGCAAGCCGCATAGAGCCGTTTGTCAGCGTCATAGAGACAAGGGCCGGGTGGCGCCATCAGCGTCGCTGGTGTCCCTTTGATCCGACGGAGCTTTCAGGCCAGGAATAAATAAAGCTTCCGACTCATTACCGCGCAGTTGCGTTAAAGAGACCGCGCCGATAATTAAATGGATTATTGTAATAATATTTATGGCGCTGAGGCCGCTCTTTCATCTCGGCGGCGGCATCGCGAATATATCAGTTTCGCCGCTGTCCCGAAAATAAACAGCGAACACGGCCGGGACCACTTGCCGGACAATGGATGGGATCCCAGTCGTCCCTCGTCGGCATCGCCCTGACTCATCCGGACATCCATAACCCGTTATATATATATATATAATAATACAAAAACAAAAAACAGGGCACGAATACCGGCCACAAATCGGACCGCTCATACTTACATATTCATATTATATTTATATCGTAGCGCTTTGTTATAATACAATATCTGCAGAGAGAAAAATACTTTTAATCATACCGAATTAAACAACGTTTTAGGTAAATTCTGCGAGTAATACGGCTGACGTAATTAATTTTTAAATGACACTGAGTAACGTTTAATTTGTCAGTGAAATAGCGTTCTAAATAATTTTACATCGCATAAAAACATTAGCAATGAAGAGAGTTGGTTTAATTACGCACACACACACACGTTAAAGTTGTAAACAAAACAAGCATTGTTAATAATAACGAAGAAAAAAATGATTAATCAAAAGAAAAAAAAGTAATAATAATAAAAAAATCCACCACCATATTTGATTTTGTTAATAACTGTGTATTAGTATTATTATTGCACTGTATATGATTATTTTTTTATTGTGCATTACATTTCAATATGTCGTGTACATACCATGTAGATCTCGTTACACAGACTCGACGTATCGGAAGCCGTCCTTCCCCCTTCGTCAGATGACAACTGAAAAGCGTATGGTTCTAATTATGGTCGTGAATTTTTATTTTGGTCATACAAAACGCATATGTGCACAAACAAATACGCAAAAACATAAATAAATAAAACATATAAACAAAATAATAATAAATAATAATAAAAAATAAAAAAAAACCCGCTGTTGAAACGCGTAAGATGGTGTGTGTGTACAGGAAACGCGCACTGGCGCTAGATTCCAGTGGGATTTATATGTAATTCATATATATATTTTTAGATGGTACGTAAAACGGGTAATTGGACCCGTTAAATGGTATTTTAAATTATAAAATGGAAGTCGTAAGATAATTTAAGAGGTCATATCAATTTTCTGCTACGTTAATTCGACGTATCACCGTCCGCCGGCGCTGGGGCTAATCTATAAGACGCTCGTGTAAATTCAAGTATTCTTTATTATTATTATAATTGTGTAATTATTCAATTCGATTGATTCGTGGTGTTTTGTCGCGAAAAGCGTGGCGGAATTTTCCGGCGCCCGTCCGTCCGGAAAAGTTGAGAAAATTCAATTAGACAAAGTTGTAATGAAAATTACCATGTTTGCGTTTAACAAAATGTGGCCAAAAAAAAAAAAAAAACAACTATTGTTTCGCAAATGAATAATGCATACCTGTCCGTCTGGTGGTGTGTCCTTTGCGAAAAATAAATTGAAACATTTTTTTTCTGTTTCATATAAAAAACTTTGCCAATTTAACTTGCCTTTTAAATATAATAATTGGATATGTTAATAAATATATATTTTTAATATTATTATTTATGTAAATGACATTATGTTATTTATTTGTGAGATGGGATAGCTCGTTATTCTAATTAGTTGTCCTTTTTGACGAAAACGATATGCATTTAAATTCCATAATTACAACGTTTGCGCGCTTAATTATCCGAAATAATCAAAATCGGTAAATTGGGTTTATGAATATTTATTAAATATTAGATCAACAGGCAATTAGTAATAGTTATAGGAATTATTACGATATCATCACAGCTTTATTTAAAATTTATTTTGCACTGTAAAAAATCGTGCAAAACACAAATATTATGCTATACTGCTTTTAAATATGCTTAAAGTTTTATTTAAAGCTGTAATTTTCGTTGATTTCTTATACGATTCGTGATCTTAGAGAAAAATCCGCAAAATTTTATATAAATTAATTTTGTAACCTAACCTAACATTATCCAAGATAAAACTAAACCTAACAGGTTAGGTTAAGTTTTATGTCGACATTTAAACGTATAAAAACATAATTTGATATAAATTTCAGAGCTTGGGTTAGGTTAAGTTAAGTTATACAGTAAACCCCCCTATAACCTGTCAAAAGACAGGTTCCACGTTATAGGGGGTTAAAATATTTTGATGTTATTTTTTTATTTGAAAGGATTCAGTAAATCTCATTTTCATTTTTCTTTTTTAAATTTTACCGTGTAAACCAGCGCAAATGACTTGCTTAGCGCGATATACTTTCGTATTTTGGCTGACGTAATCATCCCGCACGTTATAGGAAAAAACTGCCGCAAACGTTTTAGGGGGGAACGTTATAGGGTTTACTGTATATATATATAATTTTGGTAACCTAACCTAGTCTGAGGTTGACTTATAAAAGTGTAAAAACAGCATTGGATATGAATTTCGTATTATGGGTTTGATTGATTTTGGTTTTATATAAATCATATTTGTAACCTAACCCTACCTAGGTTAGGTTAAGTTTTTTATAAATATTTTATTAACCTAAGCTAAGTTAGGTTTAATTAGGGTTTGTACAGACGATCCTAATATTTTGAATCATCATATTTTTTTCATAAATCTGTCGCTATATAGCAAGCTATACATATAATGATTAATATACCTGAATTAACACTCAGGGGCCCGGTCACGCGTTAGTGCGGAAATTTTCGTAAACGGTAAACACCCGCTCCCGCACTAACGCGGGTTCACACGAAATGTGCTATCAAATGCGCTACAAAAGGCTTTCTTTTAAAGTTTTACGACTCGACACAGCTTCATTCATTGCTATGCATGCCCTTTGTAAAATATATGACATATGTATTTATTTATGGTTAAAAACTGTCCTTGAAATAATAGATTATTTGGATCGAAAACTTTCCAATACTTACACATCGACTGAACCGAATTCAGATTTTTGTTTATCCATTTAACAAAATAGCTTTTTTGGAATATTTATGTGGTACAACCCGTCACATCCTTTATTACAAAGCTAAAATTACCTACATACTATATTTCTATTTGTTTTTTATCGTCTAAAATACAATAAATCATCATTTTCACCGCTCAAAAATTGCTTTTCTTATCTAAATATTCTAATAATCTAAAATAAGTATACTATACGTATAATGCTTCTTTTTTGACTAAATTATCTCCAATAGGAAAAGAGTTATTAAGCATTTTTTAAAGAACTGTGTAAAATCGCTAGATCGATAAAAAGATGCGGGTTTAGGTGTAAGTTTCAACTGAAAACAGCGAGTGCTTGAGTGTTAAGGTGCAAAAAAAATCTAACGCCCTTTAAAAAAATAGCAAGAATTAATATCAGTCGATTCGATGGTTCCTGAGTCTTAAAATAATGTAAATAAAAAAAACATTATTATCCACTAAGATCAATTAAACGCCCTCGTTTGCGCGGAGAACTTGTTAATTTACTAATATCTTCGTTTGTTTTCCAAAAGTTTCCACACGTCAAATCCGTTTCGCATGATATAACGTATTGTCGGTCGTAAAAAGTTTCTACAATTTAATAATGGGAAATATTAATAAAATGTGTCCACGGTAATGATTAGATAATATTTTAATGTGTCCGCCGGTCCATTATACATATATAGTTTTTTTTCCGTAATTATATTAAATGGTCATATAAAGACATATCCCGCGGCCGAGTAATTACAACCCACGTTCTCACAGACACGCGGGGCCCACAGACACACGGACACGCGGTATTATTACAATTTTTATTTATTCCAACACAAAAATATTTATCATTTAAATTATAGAGCACGTCAGAAACAATGCCGGACGAGGGGCCCGGGGTCCCAGGTGCCGCGGGTCCGACACAGACCCCCGCCTCCATGTGAAATTCAATATCGACAAAGCAAATGAGCGGGTACTCATTCACACGACGAATTATGCACTCGGGATGCAAAGATGCGTCTCTGGAATGCGACGGATTGGGTCACGGATCGCACAAATCGGGATTTTATTGCGGAGTTATCGCCTCGGACCGAATCAATGAACAAATATCACAATTCATTTTATGGCGTATTATGGAAATACACGTTTCGTATTATCCGTCGATTCGCATGGCGCTCGATTTGCACGGTACTCTGTTTTATACGATCGAACAATTATCACCCGCATAAATCAATAACGTTGATTATGATGCAACGATAGAATTTCAAGACGCACCGGACGAAAATGACGAATTTTTAGGCCTCTTGCACTTCTTTCCATTATTGGATCATTTTCTATAAAAAAATGTTCTAATTCAACAACGAATCCCAAGCCATCATTTATTATATTCAATGTGAAACGCTACTAGCTACTCTGCTGCTACTGCTTTCCGAGTCTTTAATTATCGTAGGTTCACTCAAAATTTCGGCCAATTCTTCTTCATTCAACGTGCGATCCTCAAATAATTCTACGATATCTTGAATATCCATATCAACAAATCCTTCTCCACCAACACCACGACAAATGTCTTTTGGTGGTACAACATTTTCTGCAGGGACTACTTCTGGCCACAGCTTGATTTATTTCTTTAACAGATGCAGAAATAATATAGACACAATTTCGAATATAATTTTTTTTCCAAGCTTGTATGCTTGTTGAATTTATTCCTTGGTCCAAATGCTGGATTATAGACGTAGTGTTTGGTGGTAAAAATAATATTTCAACATTAGGACGTTTTAAATCGGATGTCCTGGTGCAATGTCCAGTATCAATAATATTTTAAAATCAAGATTATTTTTCCTCAAAACTGCTTCTGCATCAGGTATAAAATATTAGTAAAACCAATCCTTAAAATAATACTTGTGGTCCAAGCCTTTTTATTGGCACTCCAATAAACAGGTAAATTCATTTTGTTACAGCCTTTCAGTGCTCGGGGGTTTAAAGACCGATTAATAAACAATGGCTTCATTATGATTTCTCCAGAAAAATTAGAACATAAGAGTAAAGATATTCTTTCTTTCGCCTCCTTAAATCGCTTCGCACGTTTTTCGCTTTTTGATATGTAGGTTCGATGAGTCATCCTTTTCCAGTAAAATCCCGTTTCGTCCGCATTGAGGATCTGGTCTGGTGTGTAACCTTTATTTTTTATAATTTCGGCGAATTTTGGGATAAAATTTCTGGCAGATTCTATGTCATTCGACGCAATGTCGCTTTGAGTTTTTATATATATTATGTAATGAGAATCGCTTCTTAAAATTTTCAAACCATCCTCTACTAGGAGAGAATTATTAGTGATGTATAAAACCGTGTTATACGAGGCTTATGTGAATATGCTTGGATATATAATCGGTAAGATCGTAAAACAGCCGCATGGATACCGCAAGATCTAAGGCTGGGATTAAAGCGGTTTTACTGTTTTTTACGGGGACCAGAAGATCTGGGTACTTCTGAAGAAAGTACATTAATATATAGAGTAAGTTTATAAATCTACAATTTAGAAAAATTGATTCGTCCTAATTTTTACTATGCCTATTGAACTGTTTATATATGTGAGTACTTGAGACACATCGTTCGTGGACCAAAGAATCGACTTCTCCAAACCATCACGGAAATTAGAAGGTTGACATTAATATGGAAGAAAGAAACTGTCGTGGCTTCGCAATATGGAGAAAATACAAGGATGAGTAAATCGCTTACGTCCAAAAACGTACAAGGCACTTGAAAATAAGCTTAGTTTCAAAAATATGATCTAGTGATATTAATTAACCGCGATTAATTGAGTCAAAAAAATCTGTATCTATTTTATAAAATATGCAGCAAAGGAATGTAATGGAATTCCACTAGAAAGATTAACGATTCGTCATTTATTATAGCAGTAGAGGATATCTACGACTAGAGATTGTGATCGGTTTCATCAAATAAATAGAGCTTGATAAAAAAAATAGAGAGTAGCTAATGAACATATCCACAGTCTGAAAAATTTATCTAAAACTTATGAAAACAGCACTACTTACAATAATATTTGGGGTGGAGGATTACAAAATTAAAAAAAAAAACAATTACAAAAGTGAGTATGGATGGCATGGAACTATCGCCTCGTCCCCTCGTCCCGCTGCCGCCCCGCATCTATACAATACACGACTCTGATAGCGCTGATTAGCATACAGAGCACTTGCTCTACACAACTTAATTTGAGTTCTACCCAAGCTTATACCCCAGTGCATGGGTAATATGTAACCCTTGAAAAAAAGGTCGATTTATTTAGCAAAGGGCTTCTTCAAGCTGTTGGTTAGCGCAGTACATAGCCCTCTTGTACTGTGCGAGTTGCCTTATGGGCGCTACCTCACTACCATCGAGCTCGTTCGCGAGTGCTTTTTCTTCCGCCAAATGTGAGGACAGATGCTCTCAGAAACTCTCCGGTAACCAGAGCTATTACTCTGCTCAACCACTTGGCTGAATATGTTGATATATTTATTGATAAATATCGCCGTTTCGTTGATAAAAAATAATAAACATATAAAAGTATATTTTTCCTCAATTTGTTAGGGGGTGCTGCATCTCCACAGTGTATATTTACACAACAGTGTCGAAATAAGAACAAGATTATCAGATAAATCCATAGATACATACTATTTAGTCTCGCATCATTGCAGTATTTAGAATAAATCATTTAAAAAAAAACAAATTCTCGAGATTGATTAATTACTGAATCTCTACGGACGACCACGCCCGAGCACAGTTCAGCCGATAACGACGCAAGTACAAGGCGTCTAACATTAGTTTTAATAATTATTAAAAATATTTAAAACGATGCATTCGTCGTTGTTTTAGTGTTGCATAAAAGCGTTGTTATTTATTTTTAAATTCAACTAGTGGCGTGTTCAAGGAATGTTGCATTTTAATTTAATTTAATGCATTAACTTTATATCACAAACATATTATGATTAAATATTGAATGTTACGGTTTTAAATTGACGTAAACTATTTCAATAAAAATTTATCGATAAAATAAATATATAACATTTAATTAAAATAGATTGTATTATTATTTATTCGATCGAATCGTTTCATTATCACGAATAATATGACGTAATAAATTAGTATATTCGCTATGCAGACAAGAACCACTTTCAACAATGGCCCCCGTCGACGCCGTACATATCTATGAGGGGAATTTACGCAAATTGTGTTAATTCTAAAAAAAAAAAAAAATGTTGTAATAATGACATGTAGAGCGATCGGATTTCTTGAGAATGGAAAAAAAAATATAAAATTGTATGATAAACGGTCTCTTAACTCCTTAAACACCGTGTCTACAAGCGTAGATGCGTATCTCGTTGATGAATCGTTTGTTGTACGGATACTAAACGGTGTTAAATTATATGAACAATGAAAAAGAAATTGTTCAAGTACATTCCCATATATCTACATATAAACATATAGATATCTTATCGCCGCCGTGTATACATTGTTAATATTACGTAAATATGCATTTGATGGCGGAACAATAATCTACTATTTTTTTTAACTCGAAACAACAAAAAAAAAATATATGTATATATTCATACGGGCCGTTCCACATTCGCGCGCTGTAAATACTTGTAAATTTCGGGCTGGACGGGTAATTAACGAGGCGCTGTTTGTAAAGTAGCTATTAATTGTTGGGATCCTACATTTATTTCAACACAACTTCATTTTTATTAAAGCAAATTTATCGTTTGGTGGGGGCGTGGACCGCCGTTTTGCTAGTGAATATTTTATAAAAAAATATAGGGTTAGTGTACATATATATAAAAAAAAAAAATATACACCGAAAGTCGTATGTTAACGATTCAATGTTCGTAGGATCGGCGGGTGACTCAAAAATATTTTTTTTGCTGAACACGCAACATTTATTTACATACAATTTAAATCAATCAGCGTATAAATATTCGATAACATGATATTGACCTCAAAATTAATTAAAAATATTATTCATTACCCCGACAATTTCGATTATACATTCGTACAAAGGAATCTAGGCGCTCGAAATATATGTTAATTAATATCAAACAAAAATAATGGGAATTTTAATGTGTCCTCAGGATGACCTCTGTTCGTGTTACACAATCGTGAATATTAATTAAAAAAATATAATAATTAATTTTATTCGCAACAAATGAAAATTATTAATATTGTTTGTGCAATAATGGCATTCATACGAATAAATTAGTGACGTACTTTGTTATTATATGTTATATTAAAAGAAAACAGGTATTTATAACGGTGATCTCAAATAAATCTTCAAATCCTAAACATACTTTATTAGTTTCATATCATCGTCATCATCATTTGCCAGTCACAAGGCTCTCACTCGCTGAGGGCATGGACCTTACCAAACTCGCGCATGGTAGTCGAGGCCAAAGGAACCTGAGTCTCACACGTGACGTGAGGGCTTCCCTTTCGTGTCCATACCGCGGGGACCCGAGCCGTCTTGGTATGCGGTTTTTTGTAAAGAGTTTCCCTCTCTTGGTCATTGCTGGCATTGAACGTACATCTTCTACCATGTTGGTATCGGATTTTACCCTCTCGACTGTGTCCAGGCAAGTAAGAGGGGGTTTGCCTCGGTATTCGTTTGTTCTCTTTTCTAAAGCGTTATCTGCTTTTAACGAGTCGCGAGTGACGAGTAGCGAGTGACCACACACACGCACCTATATAGATATACATGCACATCTTAATCAGTATTAATGTATTTATATCGATAAAGAGCTATCTTGGTATACCTCGATAAATAATACGCACAGATGTGTAAAGTTCTTAATAATTCTTAAGCTATAATAAGAAAAAACGTAGTTTAAATTTTTCTACACAATTTATCGTACGTGTAATGGAAAAAATCCTGAATATTTGAGTACGTATGTAAAAATAGTATAAGTACGGTACCAAACATAACCAAATTTTAAACCCAACTAAATCTGTAACCTAACAAAATTTTTAACTCGACTACATTTGTAACCTAAAATTTTTAACTGAATTTTTGAACCGACTCTTTATGAGCCGTTAACGCCTTTTGGCGTGATTTTGTAGCCAAGCGTTATGAGCCCTACAATTTTTTTAACTGAATTTTGACCCGACTTAACACTTTATGAGCCGTTCACGCCTTTTGGCGTGATTTTGTGCTGCTGTTATGAGCCGTTCACGCCTTTTGGCGTGAGAGCCATACCCCCAATTTTTCCCCTGATAACGATGCACAATGTAATTCTACTATTTGACCACAGATGGATACACGTGGATGTTAGCTTGGGTTATCATTACATGATGTAAAACCTTGCGGCTCATTAAGTGTTAATTTGTAACCTAACCTAACAATTTATTTTAAACTAAATTTGTACCCTAACTGAATTTCAACCCAGCTAAATACCTAACATAATAAACCTTGTACACAGCCTTACTTAATTTTAACAAAATTTTAAACCCAACTAAATTTGTAACCTACCCAAATTTTTCTACCTAACCTAATATTTTTTTAAATTTAATTTAAACTAAATTTGTAACCTAACTGAATTTTCAACGCAGCTTATTTCGTAACCTATCTAAATACCTGACAATAAAATTTGTACCCAACCTTACTTAATTTTTACTAAAATTCAAACTGATTTTATAACCCAACTAATTGTTTACCCTAATCTAAGTATATTTTTAGAGTAACGTCAATAATCTAAGCCTAGCTATACTCGGTATTGATGTGTATGTAATTAAATTTTCGCGATATAAAATTTCAGATTAAATTATTCATTATCTTAACACGTTGCGGTCCGCAGGACTCGAAAACGCGTCCTCGCGGGCCAACGTAGAAGTACGGGGGACGCGTTTTTCGAGTCCTGTTGGCGCTGATGTTAAACCAAAATCATTTATATTTCATTGATACGCAGACCACAATTTGAGAAGTTTTAAACTATTATTTTTTTTTACATATTCTGAAAAACAACAAAAAACAATTATTGACTGCGGACCGGAATGTGTTAAGCCTAACTTAACCATTTTTTATTTAATTTTGAATAACGTGGTATTTTTGTAAATTAAATATGATGTCCGCGTTATAGAAAAGACTAATCTTTGACTGATTGAATCGAATAAGTAAAACAGTACTTAAAATCTGTTTACACAATTTCTCATACACTTTAGGGAGAAATATCGTATTTTTTCAAGATAGATTTATTTGAGAACCTATGACGAAGTTCATAATTGATTTGAATTAAATGCATCTCAGATTCGCACAATTCGACGTATCCGTACGTGACTGTAATTAACCGGATAATTCAATACAAATCAATAGCATTATCTGAATCGGATCACAAGGCGAGGCCTTCGAACATACTCGACTCGAAAAATTGTTAATTAACTTTCAGATTGGATTGCATTGCGGTGCTTTCGCGTCTGCAAGTCTCTTTATATCCGCATATGCATATGTGTGTCGGCGAGGAGGTAACTCCGTGATTAAATCCGTGACATCAGTAACAATGCACATGAACTACTGCAGAATGGGAAACCACCGCCGTCGTATGAAGTCATACAATAGGACCAAGACGCTTAGATATGCATAAAATGCACATATGCAGCCGGCTCTATTGAATTTAGTGATATTCCATTTGATTGTCATTCGGCATACTGAGAATTTATAATATAAACGATAATACAAATGAGTTTTCTGAGTTTTCGGAAAATCTGTTTCTGAAAAAATCTGAAAATAAGCGAGATTTTTATTGTTTTGCACATTAGAAGAGTTCGTTATTGCTTTTAACAATCGAAAACTAGTATCAGCATTCTATAAAAAAATCGATGATATATTAAATTGAGATTTTACCTACGCTATATTAAAATTTGAATACTGAAGTCGCGTACGCGATTAATTTTGCAAATGCTAAAAAATAGTTTAAACTCGTATTGATTATCTAAACTTATGGGTTTTAGATATTCCCATGAATCGAATGAACATATTTGCATTGAAATAATTTTTAAACAAAGCTTGCAGCACTCGTCGCTAGCGTGTGCAGTGAATTGACAGTTGTCACACCGGGATGACCATAGCATTGCACATAATGCTGTAGGATAACATCACAATTATTCAATGTTCCGTCAATAAACTTTAACAGAGCCGTTATTTTTCTCGAATAACTCTTTTAATATAAATCCTACATGCCACAAACTTTTTGTATTTGTCTAAAATTGTCTTAAAAAACGATGATTAGTTACAAAATATCGATTATTCTAAGAATAATCCATTTTTTTTAAATGTCAAGATATTGATAAAGAATTCTTCCCTTCAGGTACAGTGATCCCTTCTATAACGAAGAAATCGGGACCACGATATAGGTAACCCGCGTTATATTAACGGCATTAATTAAAGGCATACAAAATAAGATAAGTAAGCCATCATATAGCAAGGAGCGTTATAGGAGGGCTTGTTGTACATTTTTAATTTCACATATTATTTCTGACGTATATTGAAATTTGATACGTATGCTCGACGAATTTAAAATGAGGAGATTTTCTAAAAAAAATGACCTTTTTCACTACATAGGTCAAACGATTTGGACCAATTATTTTTTAATTAAAAAAATAATGTCTTTTATTGAATCGGACATTAGATTAAACCATGCAGATGCTTCTTATTCTAATTGTAATAAAAATATAATGAGTGTAACTCATAGATTCGACTATACAGTGGAAAGAGTGGAGAGGTTTAACCTTTTCTCAACTCTGGATAATAAAAAAAATACGAATTTGTAAAAAATATATTTATATTTCGGAGAAATGAATTCAAAACATATATAATATTGTATATGATTTGTGATTAAATCATTTTTTACTAATTAAAAAGCTTGTTTTATTAGTTTTGGCACACTGTCTAGGAATACTGACACTTATTAGTATGACCGTGATTTATGGTATGAATTTTTGGTTCACTTATTTGCGTATTTTTTATTATGATAACAATTATAAATTGCGCATATAATAGGAATATAATGCAATCCTTATACTTTTTTGTTTATCGATTGCTATCAGATTTGTGATTTATTCGCTGCTATGGATCCACCTAATGTCCATCTCTTTTTTTTATTAATCTTTCCCTGTGACTTCCAAATAATTAGTCTATCTACAAATTGCACATGAGTCAGTGGTTTTCAGTTTAATTTTAGCTTATTTTCTATAGGTTCTAATAAACAATAGGTTACAAACAATTGGTTAGAATATTTCGCCCTACTATTCTATCACTGATAGTATGATTAATTATTTTTTGTGAAAAATTATTAGACAAAGGGTACGAATTTTATGATAAATTTGAAGTTATTGATGACGTGGGATTAATGAATGTTGAATCCTCTTTATCGTCTGTCTCATTGCTAGATTATGCACATTTCGTTAGTTTGTGAGACATGTCTTCACTTCCACTATCTGTTTTATTGCCTAGCGAATGTCTATATCATCTGTCTATTTCCATCATTTTTTAGTCCATATTTCCCAATTCTGAATGAATGTACTGTTAACCCTTTTAATGCGGCGGGTCTAAACACGATTCTGCATCTGAGTGCGGCGCTGTTTTGGACCTAATTATTTTTTTGGCGAGGTAAATTTGTATTCACCGTTTACCGCTATATTAGACCATTTTCCTATACGAAATTTATGCAAACATGTTGATTAGGATATGTTCTTCCATCTCAACTAAAAAAATAAACTCGATTCGCTTTATTTTCGTAATAATAAATCGAACAAAATATCAATTGCTCAAACAGAGATTAAGTGAGAAAAAATGGAATGCGAATCAAAATAAAAATGAAATGCAATTTTCTTTATACCATTATAACCGTGCACATATGTGGAACATAATGTACGGAACACCCTTAACAACCCCCCCTGAGCCGAGATACACAAAGGATACCACTGCGAGATTTGAATGTGACACCACGCGCCATTTGAATCGTTACTATTCATATTTACATATTACATGGTTCCTATAAATTTCTTGTGATATGTTGTATATTTATTGATAGCTGTGTTTATTAGCTGATTTTTAAAACAAACAACCACTAATATCATCAACCCGGCTCCAGCTTTTCTACATGTAACGACAAGTTAAAGTTTTAAAGAATCTCGCGCATGTACGACATGCGGCCGCACCCTGGACACGATTTGTATGCGCATGTACGTCATGCGCCCCGCACTGAAAGGGTTAATGATCATTCGTTAATTTTATTATAATTAATATGATCAAACGAAAGAAGGCCATCATCACTAATATCGAAATATTCATTGAATTTAAAAACAAAAGTTTCAATATTTAATTATGCACATTATTTCACAAATTTTACTGTTTTTATCAAATAATTATATATGTAATGGATTAAAAAAAGTAATAGTTCCACAATACAAAAATATGGTCACAGTACACAGCTTCGGACAACTTTCCGATATGAAGAAACCGACTGGGTGCCCCAAAAATATTGGCACATGAAAAATATCGATAAATGCAAACATATTTGGAAACTCGCTAAATTTATTGACGATATATTTTCGAATATTGCGCATATGATTTATTCGCAATGTCGGCCATCAACGAGAACCAGATAGGCCGTATGCGAGACAACAATAAATTATCTGGAGGGGCTGCTGGTATGGAACAGAGAGTCGATCGCCGGTGATACCGGTCTCTGGTGAGTGATTTAGCAAAACGGAATACAATGCAAATGATTAACATATAAAACATTATTATGTGACTACTGAATAACATGAATAATTACAAGCGGGCTCCGCTTGCAGCAGAAATCGTTGAACCGCGAAAAGCACCGGCTTATCTCCATATTTAATACGCGTGCGTTTCCCTTATTCGCGAAATGTATGCACGTACATACACACGGGGAGCCTGAGCCTCAGGATTTACTTAAACAGGTGCTCCGCTATTCGCTTTGAGACAATATTTAACCGTGTGCAAGTGACTCCCCGGCGCCCGGGATATTGAGCCGGATTTTAATTACGGTTACATATACACGAAATTATTAAAAAAAAAATAAACGAGTATATGTAATAAATAATTAATTACGGGTAGACGTAACGTACGATACGTATCGAGTCGAACAAGTGAACGTACGGACGGTGTATTGTACGTACTCGTGTATTCACTCAGGCGTTTCATTATGTTGAGAATATATTAAATTTGAATGTGGACGTATAAATGTATAGTTATATGTATACGTGTGTATATACGGGATAATAAATTAATCATATTAGCATACAAAGGAAAGACAGCAGGGGAAAAAGTAAAATTGATTCTCTCATATTGAATTTAGAAAAGATTTACAAATGAATCGTAATGTAAACCGCTTACGGACGTACATTAAGTATGCGGGTTTTTATTTATTCGAACGTGCTTAAAAAAAAAAGAAAGAATAATTAAATAATCAAAAACACAGTCGTTCCGCGCAAAAAGAGACGAGGAACTCGTGCAAAATCAATGGATAGGTCGCACGATGTAAAAAAAAACGTGCAAATCGTAAATATGGAATCATTGATTACATTTTTAATTTGAATATAAGCTAAGTTAATTTTTTTTCTACGTATCGACGAAAAAAAATAGTCTTGGATTACACCGGGGATCAAATTTGATATTTTTTATTATTAAATCCATGTGGCGGGTCACATAGGTTTATTACATAGGCTTACAAGTTGTATTAACATTAAAATTTACAAGCAAACTTATCGCTATTATAGCCCTAATCACACTCTAGCTCTTTAAAGATGTGGCGACATCTAGTGATATTAGTAGCAAATTAAACATCATTTTATTTTTTTATCAAATGAAGTCTTTTTACAATCATTTCTAAAAATTCGAGCGGGTTCAATAATTTCACTCTCGTTCGCCATCCCTGGATTACACTGTTATGCTAGTATTTTTTCCACTAAATGTACAAGAAATTACGGTTCTACTTGTTTTAAATTAACCTAGCCGAGCCGATAAGGTATATTGGGTTTTTCAGATTATAAATACAGAATAAATATTATAAATGTAATTGCGAAAAAAAAAATTAAAAACAACAATATACGCAGCTGGTGCTACGCGCGCAATATTTTTTCTCGTTCGCAACCGGTACGATGTGCCAAATGCGAATGAAACGTGCGAACATATCTTGAATATCTATTTTTATTCTTAGAATAATCATTTTTTTTTAAATATCAAATGACTTGAAATGCTTGGGGTATTTAAGAGACCCCCTTCGGACGACGCGGTCGTATTAATTCGCAGAATAAAATAGGATGATTTTTTTTAACAATCCTCTAGAAGTCTTGCTATTTTACATCCAAACTGAGGCCTCAATTATTTCATTTCCTGCATTATACGAGGTTGACTTAATTGACGATAAAATTTAACATTCGCGTGTAGGAAATTTTGTTCCTGGGATGAGTCTTAAAGATGAACCAAAGGCGACTTCGATTAAGTCATTTTAAGTACGATATTGGAACAAAATCCACGGAAAACGACAAGGGAGTTAGCAGAGAGACTCAATACGTCACAATCTACGGTTTATCACCATCTGGAAAGTTTGGGGAAGGTCAGCAAGTTAACTCTTTGAACTCCAATGTCGAGGTAGCCTCGACATTTTGTACTCAGTTCAGCTAATGCTTCAAATGCTAAGCCCAGAGAAGAGGTACAACGATTGTATGGTACAGTGGAACCCCCAATTACACTACCCCCGAATTACGCGCTGAGTTGAAATATTCGCCGCAAATCCCCTAATTGCGCGGTCGCATTCACATACAGTCAAACGTTGGCTAGCGTCTGTGTATTCAACACGTGCCAGGCTATACGCACACAGCCGGACGGCTTCACTCCCCCACACGACTCCAAATAACACGGTCCCGATTTTAGTGTTAGTAGGGGTTTAACTGTATGTTCAAATCGAGAGATTCAAGGAGCAAGAAAACGAACGACATTTTTTTTACTAACGAATTTTACAAATTCTCTCAAAATAGCTTGGAGTTGGTGAAAATTTATTAAAAAAAAAACCGTTGGAGTGCAAAAGATCAAGCATATGGGTACCACATGATCTCGAGTCTCCTCTCAGGGCATAAAATCGAGCCTTTTTAGACAAGACAATAACAGGTGATGAAATATGGATCACCTATGAAAATATTGGCCGCAAAAGACAATAGTTGAATAAGGATCAGCTACCCTTACCGAACCCTTAAAGCCAGTATTCATGGCAAGAAAACTGTATTGTGTGTATCGCGAAGGTATGATCCATCACGAGCTGCTGAAACGTCGATATATACGTTCAGCAGCTGCAAAGAGTTCACGAAAAATTACTGGAAAAGCGTCTGAATTCGATAACACTAGACCACACCGGAAAAGTGACTCATTAAAAAATTCTGGAGCTCAACTAGTCTGTTTTGCCACATCTACTTTACTCCCCAGATCTTGCTCTCACAAACTACCACCTTTTCTGTCCATTGCATAATTTTTTGAATGGAAAAACTTTCATTAATAATGAACAAGTCAATCAGGCCCTCGATACTCTATTTCAGTCCAAACCCACCAAATTTTAAGAGGGGATCAATAGGTTGCCAATAAGATAGAAGTAGGTTATATTTAAATTATTTATGACTCAACCTAATATTTAATATGATTTTTTTTGAGATTGAAACGACTGAAAAAATATGAATAATAATTATGTTACGAAGACGCGTAATATAATTTAATAAGGCACGGCTAAAAGGATTTTTTAAAATAATTTTCCAAGAATCAAAGGAGTTTATTAATTAATTCGTGGAAAACATCGATTTTCCGCCTGTTGTTGCGTAAGAAACGTGGCATACCTGACGTCGGATGCGAAAGCAGCATTATTGTTTATTGATATTTATTTATGGATTGTTTATTATTGCGATGCGACCACTGGACCAAGGGGCGATCGCGTGCCCGCCATTTTTTTTAATGTTCATTTATTGGATTTAACGTGTAAAAGCGATAATTAATAATGCATAGCGGACGATTCGGAATATAATATAATAAATGGGCCGATACACAATATTGGCAACGCACAGATTAATTGGTTTTGCAGAATAACGCTTGTTGGCCAGTTAATATTCATGATGTTGATGGTGGGCCGCGGGGTAGGCGGCGGCGGTCGGGGGGTTTGCAGGGGGCCGCGTTGGGCTAGGCCATTTGATCACCGGGGCGATAATTGGGGAAGGGCGCCCGATTTGTGGGGGGGCCGGCCAATTTTCGCCCGGCGAAATATTATATACAAATCGCAAATGAGCTCCGGCCTCATCATCGTTCCCGAGTACGTTTCGCGCCGTCGCCAAAATTTGAATTTCGAAATTGCGAATATTGACATTTCGATATTGACATCGCTGAAATGTTCGAACGATTGATGAAAATTATTCGATTAAAAATTCACAATCGAACGGCCGACTATTACCATCACTTATCATTCTGCGCAAATATAAAAACTATGATATTAAATATTTTAATAGTATTAAACACTCTCACAGCTTTCAGAACTTTAGCAATAATCAGTAATAAATGTTATACAGGTAACCCTTATATCATCATCATTTGCCAGTCACAAGGCTCTCACTCGCTGAGGGCATGGACCTTACCAAACTCTCGCATGGTAGTCGAGGCCAAAGGAACCTGAGTCTCACACGTGACGTGAGGGCTCCCCTTTCGTGTCCATACCGCGGGGACCCGAGCCGTCTTGGTATGCGGTTTTTTATAAAGAGTTTCCCTCTCTTGGCCATTGCTGGCATTGGACGTACATCATCTAGCATGTTGGTATCGGATTTTACCCTCTCGACTGTGAGTAGGAGGGGGTTTGCCTCGGTATTCGTTTGTTCTCTTCTCTGAGGCGTTATCTGCTTTTAACGAGTCACGAGTGACGAGTAGCGAACGACCACACACGCACACCTATATAGGTATACACAGGCATACATATGCACATCTGCCCAAAACGAGTCTCAAGTAGCCGGTCGCAAGTGATTATTAGCCCTGTCGCGCAATAGCAATCCTTTCATCATCATCAATAGCAATAGCAATCCAATCCTCCTCAGAGAGAGAGACCCCCTAGAACAGGGATGGCGAACGATTACCCCGCGGGTCACGCAATGACCCGCGTATGAAATTATCGAACCCGCTTGAATTTTTAGATATGATTGTAAAAAACCATTTTTAATAAAAAAATAAAATGATTTTTAATTTGCTACTAATATCACTAGATGCCGCCACATCTTTAAAGAGCTGGAGTGTGATTAGGGTTATAATAGCGCTAATTTTGCTTGTAAATTTTAATGTTAATAAAACTTGTAAGCCTATATAATAAACCGATGTGACCCGCCACATGGATTAAAATATCAAATTTGACCCACTTGGGAAGAAGGTTCGCCATCCCTGCCCTAGAAGAAGGAAGAGGAGCGAAAGTATCGAGACTAGACCGATTATTGGTCAATAGATTAGGGTTTTCCTTCCCAGGATATACTGGCTCTGTGGTGAGAAATCCGTTAGAGACCAGATTTACTTATGCACACAAGGATGTGTGTACATATTTTTGCACTGTATTGTTGGGTATTATTCAAAGTTCGATTGGGCCCCTAGTCAACTCTCCGATTTCGATGCATATCGACGCACTATTAACCCTTATATAATACAGTAGATATCCGGTAAAAACCATAAATATATTTTTCAAGTAAATCCAATCAACTACAATTATATTAAAAATTAAACGTCTACATTCAAGAAAAGTGATACTAGATTTTAGTGCGCGTTAAAGCAAAACCGTGTTATAAAACACCGTTTTAAAGAAGGGTTATCTATATATTTTCCCATTGAACTCAAGTACAGTTAAACATCCTATAGCGCCCTGATAAGGACTACGCTATAGAAAGCCGCTCTATTGAAGACGTTAGAAGGGTAAGGTATTATTCGTAAATTGAACGAAATCAATAAATCAAACATTACACGTTTTGTATGAAACGCCTAATTTTAACACTGCTCTATAGCATAGGAGCCCTATAGGAGGGTTGATACCATTCCAATTATATTTATTTAATGTGAAAAATGTTCACTCGTTTCTATTCTTTTCATTTTCTTTAAGAAAAAATAAAATGTCGCTTTAAAGAGAAAATAAAGTGTTACTTTACCGCCGAGAGCGCTCTCCGACAAACGTCATATTCAATCATATACATTACAAAACCGTTGCAGAGAGAAAATATATACCTATAATTTATTTAACATATTATTCATTGGTTTCGACAATGAATCTTGATGCTACCCCCATGTCATCCGAATACGTCGTCACGATTGATTGATTGATTAAGCATCATTTTCAATATGATCACCATGATATATTGACGAGGATTAAGATTAATTATGTCAATTTCTAACATCATCATCACACTTATAATAAACTGTTCAATTGTGTCACTCTTTAAGATCGAAAATGTGATATCTGGAGTCGAATGCGGATAAAATAAAAATTTAATATGGCTACCAATGTCAAGATACGTCAGTGACAAGTGTGCAAAGAGTTGAAAATAATATTTAAAGAATAAAATTATAACACATGAACAATTCGGACTGATCGATTGACATTGGGACTTTTATTAACATATACATAATTTGATAACTTTGACCCTTTGGGGTCAAACAATTTCAGACATTGGGTTTGGACGCCGCTTATTTAACATAAGCAAATGTAAATTGAACACACACGTATCGTTCAGATTTTGATATAAAGATGTTCTACTTCGTAAATATTTCAATGAATGAAAAATAAATCTCTTAAACTGAGATACAATTTATATATTAGGTGTAGTAAAAAGTCTTGTCGTATTTTCAAAGGGTAGTTTTAGAAAGTTGTTTTTAGTCCTTTGCCGAGACAAGACGTGTTATTTTATTGTGTTTTTAAAAAAAATTTACTCGACCCAGTCGCAATGGTCGAATTTGTTCCTTCAGAAGACCATTTGCAAAACTGCATACTCTTTCAGTTTCATTCCAAGAAAAGCGCAACTATCGCTACAAGAAATATTTGCATATATGGAGACGTATTTGATGTCAGAAAATGAATTTTGACCTAAAAGATGAGCATCGAAGTGGACGACCCTGTACAGTAAATAAAGCCGTCATTAAATCTGAAATTGAAAAAAAATCTAACTATAACCATCAAAGAATTGTCAAATATAATCGGCACAAAGTGGTTCATCACTCAGAAGTGCCTGAAAACATGGGAAAGATTCGAAAGAAGGAATTTTAAGAGAAAATCTTCCTTCTCCACGATAATACGCGTCCCCATGTCGTAGATTTGTGCCTAAAAAAATGGATGACTTGGGTTTAGGCTTAGACTTAGGCCCGTCAGACTACCATTTGTTTCGTTCTATGGAACACTTTTTTAAAAATAAATCATTCCAAACAGAAAGTGAAGTAAAATCAACCATTTCTGATTTTTTTAATTCCAAGTCAGCAGAATTTTTCAAGGTATTTTAGATTTGTAAAATAGATGGCAGAAGGTTCTATAATAGTAATTATTTTTTTATAAAAATAAATCAATAAATGTATAAAAAAAATGATTTTATTGAAAAAATACGATAAGACTTTTTACTACACCTAATAATTATTAGCTACGATTGGCATAACAGAAAGACTCCAAAGCCTCATTCACCCATATAGAGATTTGATAAAAATTCAAGGAAAATGAGTCTTTCGCACTAATATTCCCCAGTGTCAAATCACGACACTGGATAATTTTAATATTTTTTTTTATATTTATTTATTCAACGAACATTAAATTATTAATCAACTCCAACGCGCCAAACTACCTATATAATTAGTATTAAAGTATTAAGTCTCTTCACAAAGAATTCCCTGAACTCATGATTTTCGTCGGTCACCTATCCGAATACTAGCTTAGCTCAGTAGCTGTTAACTTACATTATCGGAATAATGAGCATGTTACCTACAAGCCATTACAATTCAACACAGTGGTTCTCCGGCGTCGTTTTTTCAGCAGTTTACAGCGGTTGCGGCTTCGAAGCAGCGCAAAGAGCTTATCGATCGTTCGGTGTTCGCAGTGCATAATTCGAAAATAACTTTTATGCACCATCCGGATCGATAATTCGGTGCAACACTCACTGTTTCGTTATTGGGCGGAAGTAACGATTCGGCACCGTCGTAATTACCCCCTGGGCCCGGGGCCCCGCGAAATGATAATAAAATTATAATATTAATAATTTGAAAATTGGCGCGTAAAACCGGCGGTGGGTGCAGTTGCGAAATTGGCAAATGGAAATAGATGCAGATTTACAATTCGGACCGGGGCCCGATTTATATATATGTGAATCACGCGGGTTATAATAAGCGGCGTTTGAACGTTTCGCAATTATGCACGATCCACTTTGATATATGAAGAATAATTAAAATATTGAAATTGCGATGGTTTCTCGAATATTTAATTGAATCCGCGATGCATTTCGCATAGGACTGGGCGTGTAAACGTCATTGACAATGCGACCCGATTGCACCGAGCTTAAATTTTAATTAACAGCGCTTCGATGTATTACTAAGGAGTACGTCGAGAGCTTTTAGACGTAATGGAAGGTGTGCCACGGTTGCAACCGGGCAGAACACAAAAAAAAAACATGGAATAATGTTAATGGACTCCATTATAATATTGGCAAGAAAAAAAGGCGGAAAAAAACCGGGCATTCCGTGTCAAAATTAATGAAATGCTCTATGAATATTTATCGTTTTCGCAAATAGCCAAAATGGCATGAAAATAAATCGATCTGCAATGGATACACAGCCAGACGTATAAATAGCATTGAAATCAGTACAATAAAATAATAATAATAGACATTTTCTATAGTCCTGGAGAAACAATCGAACGAACAATATTAACCCTTTGAAGAATATGTATATACAAAGGCGGCTCGTCCATATTATTTAGTGTTACGGTAGCGAGGTATAGAGCAAGAGCGCTGTCTGCTTATCAGCGCTACCGGCGTCGTGTATCGGATAGATGCGGGGCGGTAGCGGGGTAGGGGGTAACGCCTCGTCGCTAAACGCAGTGTAATCACTACTAAGGTGTAATTAAATATACAAATTTCGCGTCGTTTACGGCTAAAGCGTTAAATAATCCCGTAAAATTCAGTTCTAAATGTGCGTGTTTTAAACGAAAAAAAATAATAAAAACAATATTGGCTTGCGGCGAGATGTTTTTTCTCACTTGCATTCGGTACGATTTACCGAATGTGTTTGAAATGTACTAGTGGCAATTGCGCATCATATTGATTGGTTTAAAAAAACTAGTATATCGACGAAATTATGAAGCATATCATGAATAAATATTTTTATTCATCGAATACAGCCAGTCCTTTTATAACGTTTAATCTAAAATGCTTTTTTCTACAAAATGCTAATATTTTCGAGGTCAAATTATATATTACGTAAATATATAATACATTGCCCAGTGAAATAAAGGTCAATGCTCTTTGGTTGACAAAGCATTTTGTAGAAAATAGTGATTGAGATGAAACGTTTTACCATACATTTTTGACTACAATTATTTACCATATCTGCATTATAAATAATTCATATTATTATAAATAATAACAAAATAGGGCTGAGGTTTTCCTAGAGGGCCCGCCCTACGGTGTGTCTAAATGTAGACTACCTCTGAAGAGCCATCGTGGCAACCTTCGCATCTAAATACTCCTTGGAAATACAGGCGAACTACACCTAAGAGGGCAATGGTTATATGTTACGGGAAGAGAATTTCGATCCGACTTGGTCGGCGTAAGTCACAAAAGCTCTGTAAGCAGAGATGGAGGAGATAAGGTCCTGGTGACAGACGGGGCCAGGGGACCGCCTCACTACATTGAGCATAGTCTCATAGTCTCATAGTTATAAGAGGGCTATCTGTATTATATTTTTAAAAAATGACTTAAAATGCTTGGAGTCTCTGAGAGACCCCCTTCGGATAACAAGGTTGTTTTCGAATCGCCGACGGATGGGTTAAATGTATCACATGAAAAAAGTTCAAAGAATTCTAGCCGAATGACTTTTAAATTTCCAGAATAAGAGGAATTAAAATATTCTGTAGATTGCTATGGTAAGAATAGTCTATTTATATATTCTATACATTCCCGTATACATCGTTTTTTATTTCATTTTTTATATTAAACAGTTTTTTTACGAGTTTTAATTAAAAAATACACTGAAGAAAAATCAGAGATGAAAACAATCAAGTCAGAAAAGCAATTCAAGCTGAAAAAGCCAACTAAATGAATTAAAAAAGAGCTTTTGATTTAATACTAGGTAAATTCCATAAAAATATGATAATACTTGGAGTAAAAGACTACTGGTTTTTTATGAGGAGGAGAGTAGGAAAAGTAATGGATAAAGGTAAGAATCCGTTGAATATTCTTTGAGAATTTTAACAATGAAGAGAATTGTGTTTAAGAATAAACTTCATTCCCGCATTCATCGTTTAACTTAGGGCCTTTCGTTTAATTGTTATAATAGCGGTCGGAATCTGATATTTGTGTCGAAAACTGAGCCGCAATTTAATATCAAACATGGTTATTTGTTACAATCGGGGTTGTATGGTTAAAAATAGCTAGAAATTCGGTTACGTAGGGCGGTGGGGGCGTCGAGCCCCAACTTGAGAAGAGCAGCGAGTTTCGCGAAGAGCGTGTGTATGCACAGCAATAATTAATGGTAAGGTTTGTACCAGCCGTGCCAGGGCGCCGTATCACTCCTAGATTCGATGACTAGCAAGCGCCAAATTGCTCTAATATAGCGTATTAAAAACTTTGTCTATATAGCCATCATCAAGGGGATTGGGGAACTAAATCGAGGGTGAGATAGGTGAGGTAGTGTCGAGTGGTCTCACCCGCGGCGTCGGCGGGTGGCCCGCACGGAACTATCGAAAATTATTAATTTTTGTATTAATACGCCGCGTGTTTGATGACTCTTTGACCTGAAAACCGGCCGTAGACTCGAGAATAATTACAAATATAGAAGTTAATGTGTAGGCCACACACAAAGCTTGATAAAACAATCGGATTAATTTTCGGGATGTAATAGGCGTTGGTTCACTTGTTCCTGACGTATCTTGACATTGGATGATTAAATGTTAAGCTTAGGTAGGTTAAATAGGTTTCATATCTGCCCTGGATTTTTTTCCTGTGGAAATTTTATTTGGATATAATCATTTTCGTTATGATCCCTTAGTTCCCAAAATGTTTAAATAAAATAAATAAAATTCTGCGTATTTTTTCGTTGATATATTTTCTTCTTTTCTTTGATAAAGATTGGATAATTATCGAAAAAATATCAATTCTCTATTCCCGCGAATTTTTAAAACCTCGGTCAAACCTCCCATGCTATAGAAATCCGACTTATAGAAGACTAGGTTTTTATATTAATATTTTGTTGTCAATCAATGGACTTGTACCTCTATAGCAGGGAGCGCTATATGGTTACTCATGTTTTCAATGAAAACAATATTTTTCAAGATATAAGCTCAAGTCATTCATTATTGTATTGTATGTATCGAGAATTCTCGCGATGGAAACGATCCATTCTCGGAATCCCCGAGAGTAAGCAAGACATTCTCGAGATATTTTTAAACAATCTGATTTTTTTATTATCATATATAATATTTTGAAAGACATTTATTTCATATATAACATTATGAAATCTCGATTCACGGGAATTCCCGGGCATTATCAAAATGATGTCATAAAAAAACAAGATATTCTCGGCGCAATTTTAAACGCACAATATTAAAATATATTATTAAAATATCAAACATCACTAATTTTTTCTTTGAGAATCGAGTATTCCCTCGACAGTCATTCTCGAGAATTTTTTACGTTGATGAATTGAGAATTCATCGTTGTGCACCTCTGAAAAAATATGTACATGTATGTGTACTTATATCTTTATGTGCATAAACAAATCTGATCTTTAACGAATTTCTCACCACAGAGACAGTATACCCTGAGAAGGAAAACCCTAATCTGTTGACTAATAATTGTACTAGTCTCGATACTTTCACTCCTCTTCCTTCTTTCTAGGGGAACTATCTCTGAAGAGGTCTTTTCCGTGATAAAATGATCGCTATTGCACGACCGGGTTAATAATCACTTGCGACTTGCTACTTGAGACTCGTATTGGGGAGATGTCCATGTGTATGCCTGTGTATACATAGGTGTATGTGTGTGGTTGCATGTTACTTGTCACTTGTGACTCGTAATAAGCAGATAATGCCTTAGAGAAGAGATTAAACGAATACCGAGACAAACCCCTTCCTACTTGCCTGGACACAGTCGAGAGGGTAAAATCCGATAGAAGAAGTACGTCCAATGCCAGCAATGGCCAAGAGAGGAAAACTTCTTTATTAAAAAAACCGTAAAAGTCAAAGACGATTCTCAACCGCGGAAAGGGATTATCGAAAAGGAAGCCCTCACGTCACGTGTGAGACTCGGGTTTAGTAAGGCCCATGCCATTAAATAGCATAGAACTCCGATCTATTGTTTTTTTGCTATATTTCGGACGAAATAAATACAATGTTAAATGATCCCACGCATTTCTCGTTATTTTTAGGGTGAAAACGAAGGATCGGGGTTTCACAGCATATTTTTTTTCCGAAGATTAAATTTTAAATTAGACCAAGTGCACAATTAATACACAATCAGCATTTGCATTGTGATTGGCGATAATGAGATCCGGAGTTACGGAGTTATTGGCACCGGTTCAAAAGCATTCGTTCAATTCCCTTGTTTACATCCCCATACGTGTTTATATGGCGACGCCTGCCAAAATTTACACGATTCCTACACACAGAGAGAGAAAGAGAACGAGAACAGTTTGCAGAAATTTAATTGGAAAATGATTTATTGGCAGATGCATTACTTTGTGTTTCCGCCGGCTATAATTCTCGATGTTTAGGCTAAATCCGGCAACAAAAAAAAAACAACACGAATAAATCTTTCAGTGACACGATTGCAAATACGAAAGGCAGTCACGGCGGCCATCGGCCAATATTTAATGCGATATGGACGAGAATAATTAAACGACATGTAAGCGCAGTTTGCAATGGTGCATCGGGTTCAAGTCAAATACGAAAACCTAATGGAAATTTACACAGGTTTAATAATATCGTACGGTTGGAATATACGAATGTGTGCAGCGCCAATTCAATTAGTGAGAGACAATGGCCGCATTAAACAGTGAATTAGTTGTATTTTTGTGTGGGACCGCGGGCCGAGCGTTTACTACGCCTGTCCCCCCCCTCTCCTTCTTCCTCACGACGGTACAATAAAACACAAGTATTATTATCAGACACTTTATATGGTGATTATACGAAAAATATGATTAGTTATGTGAAATAGACGACCGTAAAATCTCACACCGAACATAATAGTACGGTTTGACACGCAATAAACTACGAAAAAGTTTTTACAACCGTTTCAGACGAGTTCACACGGGAAAAGTGCCGAAAAAGATCTTTTGCAGGATAACTTTGGGGAAAATTTTCGGCAGTGGGTCATAGCCGGAGGGCGTACATATGTATATGGGCGATAAATTCCGTGTCAATCCAAATTCGTACGCGAGACTTAATTTTTATACATATATATAAAAAAAACAATAATTAAATCAATCTGATAAGCATCTATGTTGCACCAATCAATTTAATTAGATTGATTAGTGCAACATAGTAAATTCTCGGGAATTCCCGGGATGCATTCCGGTCTAATGTTTTTGCAATTCCCAGATTTGCATATAATATGAGAAAAAATGTTTATTACATACAATTTTTTATTTATTAAATACTTTCTTATTAATGGAATAACAATGAATCAAACAGCACCTTTGCCAGCAATTAGTTTTGTCTATAATTTTCGCGAATTCCCATCAGTTCTTTTAAACATTCTGAGGATGCTTTCAACAATCCTATCTTGTAATTTTGACGTCCCAAAATTAGTCAACCATTATTAAGAAAGTCCTGATTCTAGTAAACTCAAAGCCGAATACCGCTCATCACAGTTCCATTGCCCTCCAAGCTCAGCTGCGCCCTCGTAGTTCTGAAGATGATTAAATTCCCTGTAAAGTTCATGCAATTAAACGTTAAAACGGCGAATTTCGCAACAGCCAATAGACAGCTCTTCGAAGGAAGTTCCGGGCCGCGCCTAATTTACCCGGCAAACAAGTGGTGTTACCATATGGATTTCAATTCCACCATTGCGTCTGCGTTCAACTTCTATTCAAACTGAAGATTAAAGCTGAACTTTATGGCCCATTATCAGTCGAACACTCACTCCCGCAAAGTTTTGAACGCATCACAGCCAGGTTGAAGGGCATGTCGAGAGCCTGTTCGCCACTCAACGCCATTGAACAATTTCCGCGGACCCTGTCCGCTTAAAAGTGAAATGCAAACGGTAACACCCGCCCTACCAACGCAAGCCCAATAAACGCCATTAACGTTCTTTGAAGCTCTTTACGAATGCAAAACATCAATGTCGAAAACGGCGAATAAGGGCGCTTCGTTTGAACGAAAGCCATTGCATCGCATTGAATCGTCCCTCCAGTGTTCATTCGAACCGACGGAATGTCCATCCCATGCCAAAACGCCATACAGCGATATTCAACGTTATTCGCCCAAAATGTTCATCTTTCCACAAGTCTATGTCCGATTATCAAAAAACGACAACGGCGGTTGAGGCACGGGCAGCCACTTTACCAAACAGTTCCAGCCAAGTTGCTGCCGCCTTTTGAAAACTATTCCATAAAGCACATGCAGTTCAGTGCTCGCCTGCCGCGTTTATGTCGTTCTTCCTCCAGTGATGGCGGCGCTCGCCCCAGGGATAGGGCAGATACTGTATCAAGTTCTGTGATGGATTTACCGAACGCAGCCTGAATCACCACTGCATCGATGATTCTGACCGTGGTTCTCGCCCCGTCGCATCACGAACGTAGAATACAGTCAGCCCTCCTATAGCGTTTCTTTAAATCGCTGCTTTTTACAAAATTCCTTGTCAACCAAAGAGCATTGACCTTTATTTCGCTCGGCAATGTATTATAGATATACGAAATTTCTAAATTGACCTTAAAATATTAGAATTTTGGTTGACTGTACCGAGGTTAGCTGAAACCAAAATTTTATGTTAAAATGTCATATTTAATTTTAAAAGAAATGTAGATCCCCTCGATTTTGTGCATAACTGTATTATATAGGGTTATGCATACGGTGACCATATTTTTGTGAAATTATGGACAATTACACTCGTCAAACAACTGAAATCTTACGAAGAATTATCCAAGATAAAATTTCAACTTCTCGGAAGGATGCATCCCATCGATAAGATCATTTTTTAACGGCAAAAATTCTTCGTTATTCCAGTATTTCTCAAATAAATAAAAACGAATCGAGGAGAGGCTGCTAAAATACAAAACGGATGGCCACCATGTATTAGTGCATAATGCATCCCTCGTCGTCTCTAAAAAATTATACTATTGATTTCTGAATCCCAAAAATAAAAATAATCAAAGCTCGTCATTGGGGGAGAGGGTTAACAAACACCAATTAAACATGTCTCGCCGGTAACGACCCACACACAGACGATCCGTCTACAACGCGGACTCTCTACTATTGGGGTGACGAGAAAAAAAGATCATTCGTATGGAAAAAAATATATATATATAAATACATATGCGGAAGGGGTGCTGGCGTATTGATTTTCAGGCAATAGAAATATTCTAGTGATTTAAATTAGCCGCCAATGATTTGCGGTTCAGACCGCAAACAGCATGGCGCAGATGCAGAAAATTGAGTTTGGTGTTAAATAGCGGAGGCCAATCATGTGGTTGTGGACTGTGGGGGCGAGTTGGTGTTGACCCACGGAATAATTAAACTAATATGATGGAATCTGATTTCTAATCAATAGTATCGACCTGTTGGATATTTAAAAAAAAAAAAAAATGCGGCTGATGGTTGCCGACGCCCTCATTACGGTGTCATGTTTAGTGGAATTAGATGCCTGTTTTAAATTGTACAATCTCTCATACGAATGCGGGGTCGCAGCCAGCATCGCTATGTATATATTTCATATGAAAATATATATATATATTGCATAAGTGCATATATATTTATATTTATATATATTTATATAACTGGAGCCGGAAGCCTGCTGTGTATCCAGCGGCGGCGTGCGTATAAATTTAAAAATTATATTTTTAATTAAAAATTATATGCAGAAATTCGCAATTTCCACACTGGGTGTGTAATTTTATAAAATATGTAGTAGACGGGCGAAAGACAAAAGTTTACCGGGGGAATGTTTTTGTAGGGCTATGCCAACGCGGACCTACCTACACACTAGGCCACAATTAGTTTTGCACTGCCATATTATTATTCGCTGAACTTTGAACGTTGCCCCCCCCCCATCCTCCCCAACTTTAAACTATGCGATATGACAGCCCAGACAATGGTGGACGGATAAATAGTAAACGGCTTCGGTATCCGGAATTGTTCGCGGATAATCGCCGATATGGATATCGTTTTAATGCGCGATCGGCGAAAAAGGGAAATTTCGTGTGAAAAAAATAGGAGCGCATTTAAATACCAAATAGATGTAATGGTGGCGGTGATGAATAATTCATGTGATGAAAAAAAAATTATATGTGTAATGCGAATAAATAACATGAATGAATGTTTTATATGAATGAGTCAGTGCGCAAGGCCGCGTCGCGTTTGAGAAAAAAAAAAAAATAAGCGCCCAGCTCGCGTATGACGAGATCGCTAACGCGTAATTAATTGAATTGGCGAAAATTAATAATTGACGTGGCGTGCTATCCAAGCGAAGACCGCCTCCGATGTTGCTTAACTGCGCAAGAAACGCGCAACGTGACGAAAAAATCCAGAGAAAGATCCGACTTGATTCAATCAAACCGCGCCGTGTCTAATACAATTCCTACATATCACAGACTTATTGTATTTGTCGAAAAAAGTCTAAAGAATATATATTATAAATAATAATAACGTTTTTCTTCGCTTGCATCCGGTGCGTTGTGCCAAATGCGAATGAAACGTGCTGCGAGAGCTCAGTCAGCTCATCTACGCGTCATGTTGATTAGTTAAAACATCCAAATTATCGACCTAATTAAGAAGCATATCATGAATGGGTACCCATAAGTAATGTCGTTTTTTCGATGCGCCATCTTTAAAATAGTCTCCCTTCAGTCGGTTAGGCAGTAAGGACATGTTATAAGTTTCGCTTGTGTAGCGGCTACCTGCTCGTGGCCTGGACAATAAGAGAGGCGTGTCCGTCGGAACAACATCTGCGGAGCTGTATACTTTTTCAATATCATTTGAAAAAGAAAGCGACAGAGGCTACGAAGGATATTTGCGTGATTCACGGTGACATATTGGATGTCAGGAAATGCCAAAGATGGTTAAAAAAAATTAAATCTGGTGATTTGTGTTTGGAAAACGAGCCTCGAAGTGGACGACCCGTCCAGGCGGATAAAGCAGCCGTTAATTCTGCAATCGAAGACGACCCGATGCTGACCATTGAAAAATTATCGGAAAGGGTCGATACATCCTCGTCCAGTACTCAGAGGATCCTAAAGAAGTTGGGAAAGATTTGAAAAGAAGGTGTTTGGGTCCCACACGCATTCAAGCGCGACCTCATGTTGCAAAATCGACGTTTGAAAAAATTCAGGATCTTGGATGAGTCACCCTGTTGCATCCTCCATACTCGCCGGATTTCGCATCATCTGATTTTTACTTATTTCGTTCTATAGAACATTTTCTAAGAGATCAAAATTTCAATTCCTTAGAAGAGGTGAATATAGCCCTTTCAGACTATTTTCAGTCAAAACCCGCAGAGTTTTCAAGAAGGGCATGGATGATTTGAAAGAAAGGTGACAGAAGGTTATAGATAATATGCGGAATTATTTTGTATAAGAAAAGTTAAGTAAAATATAAGAAAAATTGTTTTGAATTTCATTAAAAACGACATTACTTATGGGTTCTTAATACTTTTAATATCAGAATAACCCATTTAAAAATAAATGAATAGATATTGATTAAGAATTTATCAATACAAACGACGATAAATCGTCGTCGATCGTCATTGATATCATGTAAATGTGATCTTACGACAAATATAGCAAGTAACATGTCGTGTTAAACCTAGATCAGGGGTAGGCAATATATGACGCATTAGAAAGCGCATTTCAACTTGCCGGTCTGATGTCGATGCATGGATTAGCAAGAGGATCAGGATCAGACATATTTGAGAGCATGAAATCATGCCTAGAAAATCTATGCGTGTATTGATATCAGTGTGGGTACTGACGGATTTTAGTGTGTGTACTGACGGAGCGCCGTCAATGATAGATACAGCCATTAGCACTACGGTTTTGGTTTAATATTCTTTTTTTTGATTTTACATTTTTAGCTGATGTTAATTCGAAACTACATAAATTATTTCCTAGCTTAGCTGCCTTTTTTCATATCCCATTTAGAAAATCAGTATGTCAAAGGTTGGCCACCACTGTCTTAGATATATACAGTTGATTCCGCTTAATTGGGACGGCGGTTTATCGGGACGACCGTTTATTTGGGCTAAATTCCAAGGAATAACAACAGATCCGTTTTTTAACGCTATGAATGCCAAACGACGATATATCGTTGTTCGCGACAACGGCGTAAAATTACAATATAATTATGGTCTGATTCTGATGCCATCATTCGCCAGATGGTTCGTGCGGTGTAAATATTATTCGCACGCATTTGATTTACACGGTTTTCTACGTGTTTTATACGACGCAAATCATAATATAATCAGATTAATTGACTGTCTCATCATCTGACTTATAAATCATTGACATCAACGACTGCAAATGAGTGAAGAATAATTAACAGTGACGTATAATGGCAATCGAATACGTCGTTGCATTAATCCGACGAACTTACCGACACGTCGTTTAAAAATTCATATGGGAGTAATAACGCGACAGTTTACCAGAATGTTCGATTATCTATCGGTCGAAGGCGAAACGCTGCGGATTGACTTGGCCAAAATGCTTACCTGAAACGTGAAAAAAAAACATGTGATTAGTCATGGGGTCGTGAAAATTTTTCAGTGATAAATTGTCATTGTCACCGCGGGGCGGCACTGCGTTCTGGTGTCATAACAACAGAAACCAACTGAAACAACAAGTAAGTAAGCTCGCTACATCGGCGCCCATTTATTTTTATTATAAATAATAAACATTAGGCCCCGCTTTGGTGGTGGGGCCTTCCCCGTCGGGCGCACTCACACTGGCGCGCTTAGGGCACCCCTAGTCGAGCCGCCAGCGCTCCTCTAACGGTCCCAACAATCCATTCCAACGATTGTAATTTATTATTTATTATTTTTAATTTTATTCGCACAATTTTCTGAGAATTTCGATTATGATTTCATCCGAGCCACGTCGCCGGCTGTTGCTAAGGGACCCGGTGATTATTTCTGACCAGATCGCTTATTACACTCGGCGTATTGTGAGAATCTCACATTGTCATGCAAATCAAAACGATTATTTGACCGTGTAATACAGAAAAAGTACTTTAATGCATGTGTATAAACGTTATAGATCCGTGCCTCGATTTGCCTTGTTAAAATTAAATGCAAATTATCGCGAGATTAAAGTTCGTGTTAATCGAGACGAGGAACTCCATTCAAAATCAGATGATAAGTCCCAATGCAAGTATTTATTTATAAATATGTATAAAAAAATGTAAAAACCAATAATTAAGTAATGATATTTAGATAAGGTCACTAAATTAATCATTTTAATGCCAGCCCTTCTCAAAATCGCCGTTTTCTATAAAATCATATCTTTTTAAGGTAAAATTTCATAAATCCTAAATATATAATACAATTACGAGCAAAAGAAAAGTTATTGCCGTTTGGTTAACAACAAAAAATAACAAGTACGCGTAAAAAAAGTTGGCAATATAGAAGGGTTAGATTAAGGTTATAGTTGAGTGAGGGATATTGATTAAGTTTTCAAAATTATTTGTTTGATAAGTTAGGTTAGGTTAAGAATACTAATGATTTAGGAAGATAAATAAGGTTTTTTACCTATGATTTTGGTTAGGTTAAGTTGATTTTTTCGAAATTAATCATTTTTGTTGAGTTGGGTTACGTTATATAACGAAAGATATGGTAGGTTATGTTTTTTTATAAAACTTTTCGGTTGGGTTAAGTTACTTTATTCATAGGTAATTATTTTAGTTGGGTTAGGAAAATAAGTTAGGTTAGGTTAACACTCAGAGACCCGGTCACGCGTTAGTGCGGAAATTTTCATAAACAATAAACACCCGCTCCCGCACTAACGCGGGTTCACACGAAACATGTTATCTAATGCGGCTACAAAAGGCTCTTTTAAAGTTTACGACTCGACACAGTTTCATTCGTTTTCTGCATGCCTTTATAAAATATGACATATGTATTTATTTATGGCTAAAAACTGTCCTTGAAATAATAGATTATTTGGATCGAAAATTTGCGATATTTACATCATTGTGGCAATTTAGATTTTTTGTTTATCGAACCAGCAAAATGCTTTAGAATGACTGGCACAACCCGTCATCCTTTATTACAAAGCCCGAAAATTACTTTTATACTACTTAAAGATTATCTGTTGTTTTTTATCGTCACAAATACGTAAATCAACATTTTCACAGCTAGAAAATTTATTTTCCTTATCTAAAATTTACGGCAAATTATATCTCCAATAGGAAAAAAAAGTTAATGCGCTTATTTTCTAAGAGCGCTTAAATATAAAGATCGATAAAAAGTGCGGGTTTAGGTGTAAGTTTCGCCTGAAAACAGCGGGTGCTTGAGTGTTAAGAAGACTAAAGGTTTAGGAAGATAAATTAAGTTTTTTACCAATAATTTTGGTTAGGTTAAGTTGGTTTTTTCGTAGTTAATCATTTTAGTTGGGTTGGGTTAGGTTAGATTAGGTTAGAAAAATACGTTAGGTTAAAAAGTTTAGATGTGTTAGGAAGAAACATTGGGTTGGGTTGGGTTACATTCAATAATTTTGGTTAGGTACAACTTAGCGACAGCAGCTCAGTGTTGCCAGCTATTGAAATTACGATAATATTTAGACAGACAATCGACTGAACATTAGAGCTTTAATTGCAACGAAGAGTGAAATTTTGTTAAGCTTTATCTGACCATCTATTTTTGTGCTTTTTCAACACAACATTTCCCAAATTCAAATTTTAAATGATCGTGCTCATATTTTGAGAGGCGCTGGTCCGTTTTGAGCGATGGCAGGGGGATGAGGAGCGTACGAATAGAAGTAAATACTATATTCCAAAATAATATGTAACTTCTTTAGAAATGAAATTTGTTTTTATTTTACGAGCTTTTCAAGGCGAGCATTTTCGGATTAGGCCGCTCGGTGGAGGGCCCTAAATTTTAAATGTGTTTATTACGGCAGACATGATATTAAAAAAAAAAACGAATATAAATATAAAAGCCGCGTTTATTTGACATTTAAAAAATATGATTTTTGCGAGTATTTTTCAGAGATTTTCCTGTCGGCGCCGCTCGGCAATGCAATCGCGATGCGCGAAAATCATTTTCCGCGATACCTAGAAACGCACTTGAAAAATGTTTACGCCGCCGAAATACTTTCGAACGGATGCGTCGTCTATTCACAATTAGTATGCGAGGCGGCGACTTATTTTTCTAGGCGCCGTATTTACATTCAGTTGTTATTTTGTTGAACTTAATCTAAATTTAGTCAGTGATAACAAAATTATTGTTTGACTTCCCCTTGATCAAACAGGCTGATGCGTATTGAGCGCCGCCATCGCAAACAACACAAGAGAATATCGCGTGCACAAACATTATTTTAGCATCATGCATTAAATTATTAATTATATTATAACACAATGCCAAAGGGTTGTAGGGGGTGGGGGGGTCTGGGATGGGAGGAGTGCGCGGAGGAGGGCCGCTGTGCAAATCCGTGCCATTTAATATAATATTAATCGAATCGCCAGATGAAATATTATTGAATAAATCAATCGAACGGGCCAAAATTAAAGTCGCAAATAACGAGCGCGACGAATAAAAAAAAAATTAAAAACACCGATCCGGCCCTGTATAAAATAAATTGCTTTCAATACTGCAGCTCGAAATTAATGGCAGTTGTAAAATAGTGCGCTAATACTTTTCAGTGGCGTTGCGATACAGCATGTGCTTACGCATATGCACCGACAGCAGCGATCGACAACCGTTGTAAAATAAAATTCGAAAAAATATTTATTTAATCACGATTTAGTATAGTAAGTCCTCCTTAAATTTAATAAGAGATCATTTTAATAAGAGCTTGAACAACTACGTCAACTTCTTCAGTTGGTATAATACTCTCCTCAACCGATCGGGGGATGAGCTTATTCCATACGTTACTCATGGTAAAAATTGCAACTTCTGGTGTGGTAGAATATGAATAAACGTGTCCTCAAAAAATTAAAAATTGCATAAATCGAGGATATTACACAATCTATTTACAGTGGATATTCTGATGTTTAGTATGAAGAACGGCAATAAACATCATCAACTTTGCCAGTCACTGATATATTGATCATTTCTTCAGCCTGTCCTCCAATCTAGCGTGTAAATTGAAGAAGAGGCATACTTCAAAAGTTGCCGTCACGAGTTTTGCCACGACTAAATTTTCTCCAAACAAAATAATACCGCGTCGAGTAGAACAAACTTTATTTATTGTTATACGAGCCGCTTATATCATCGACGGTGTGGTAGTTTATAAAATATGCAACGCACATGAATTATTTATCACGTTAAAAATAATAATAAGCATATGGAGAGATATAGCAAAATAAAAAGAGATATTGAAGAAAAATATAGTATTAACATGATTAGAGTATCATAAAAATGGCTCAAAGTATTCGAGGTATAAGAACATACAATGCCCAAAGTATGAAAAGATTTTATTATGCCGGAAAAAATATTCAATCAGCTCTTCTTTGATGTCTCGTTTTACCTAGCTTGCATCTAATCCTGTATGAGATTAATTTTAAAGCGCTAGCCAGACGTTGTCCAAAATTAAAATGCTCAGAACAAAGATGACTATTGATTAAAAAAAAATATGCACTAAAACATAATGCACGAACTTTTTGTCCACGCCTATTCCATGCTTATCCATTATCTTTTTAAAAAAAAAAATATATAAAATCGACGACGATATATCGTTGTCATATTTCTAAAGTGGACAGTACTAACCTACTACTAAGGATTGAAAGGTCTTAAAATGGAATAGTGTTTCTCGGAAAATTACAGCTTGCTTTACCAGGATATGGGTTTATTGTAGATTTCCTTCCTGGCGTTTTAAAATTATAATACTTTAAAGTGCACGTACATTCTGGTCTGTGTGTAATGCGATGTATTAAAACATGGATTATTAATTAGAAATTTAAAGATTAGTTTAACGCGATTTTTAACTAGTTCATCGCAAAATATGCGCGTTCTCAAGTACTAGGTATAATGGTTATACGTTCAATTTTTTTTCACGGTTTTGAAATAACACGATCAATTAAAAATAATGAATATTATATTTTTAAAAAATAAAATCTCGGCGATAAAAAGTACACAAAGAACCCTCCTATAACGCAGAGTTGATATAGTAAAGATTGCTATATTAAAAATTGATATGTATACTATTAGTTTTGACTAATAATATTTCAATATGTCTAAATTATTATTTTGAACATTTTTAGCCCTATTTTAGAAAGAGAATTTTTGAAGTATTTCAAAATATATTGTAGCCACGTTTCAGATGTTTTGTCTTTTGAACGATCTACCACTTGGAAAAGTAATAATTTTATGTGCTTTTCAATCACTTTTTTATAAATAGGTGATAATAATCTGAGATGGGGGCAAAAATCTATTAGAGTATGAGGATGAGTGTTTCTGTAATAATTTTTTAATAAATAATATGAGGATCTGACTCAATCAGTGATTATATTTATAAGGTATCTCTTTAAAATTATTTATGATATTTTCCTAGTAAATTCTTAACTCTTGATTTGCTCAGATTAACACTTTATGAGCCGTTGACGCCTTTTGGCGTGATTTTGTAGCCAAGCGTTATGAGCCGATCACGCCTTTTGG